>CAUYPK010083201.1:0-26740 GCA_963574355.1 Loris lydekkerianus
AGGGTGGAGAGAAGGTAATTGGTGGGGCTGCACCTATGGTACATTTAGAATGGGTACAGGCCAAACTTACTAAATGCAGAATACAAATGTCTACATACAATAACTAAGAAAATGCCATGAAGGCTACGTTGAACAGTTTGATGAGAATATTTCAGCTTGTATATGAAACCAGCACATTGTACCCCTTGATTGCACTAATGTACACAGCTATGATTTAACAATAAAAAAAAAGAAAAATCAGAGTGGGGAAGAGAAATGCGATAAGAGAAATGTGATAAGAGGGGGAGAAGCCCTTTTAAAAACCCTCACATTTTCTCATGTTTTAGAAAATGTAAATGCTTACCACTGTATAAGACAGTGAGTTCATCTTTCAATAATTTTAGTGCTGTGAGGAGAGAAGAGGGAACCTCAAATTTAATTTAGGCCAAGGCCACCCTATTATCCAAGTGGATTCCCTCACTCAAGTCTCCTGGCTCCTATGCTATGGACCTGACACTGGGCAGGCTGTCATTGGGACGAGATCTTAGCACAAAGGCCAAGCTCCCCAGAAGCCTCAAAGTAGCATTTAGGAAGGAAATGGGAATTCTTTATAAAATATAACTTGGGGATTTTACATCTTCACTTAGTTCTGGAAATTGCATAGTCATTATAGCTAAATCATTCTCTTTTTTCCCATGCAGACATTTTTGTTTGCTCTTTGTTCTTTCTTTGACATCTTCCCTCTCTCCCATCATCTTTGATTCTATCAAAGCTGATTTCACCTCTATATAAAGATACAGGAGCCATGGAGGATTTACCTCCTCCTACACTTACCATCTCCTGGGTTGCTGTCTCATTAGTCTCTGGGGCTTCAGATAGCTGTAGGCCCCATTCATTCGTGCTATGAACAATTGCACATCACAATTGATATGACCTCTAGGAAATCGGCCACAGAAGCCTGGGTTCTCAACATACCAGTTGTACTCTTCTTCCTGGAGTGGGCATTGTGGGATACTACCTCCTTGAGCTGAAGCCACACTCCAGCTGCCAGGAATATTCTAAGCCTTCCTTGGAAATTGCTCTCTACCAAAGGGAACCTCTTTGCCCAAGGTCATGTCCACTCTTCAAAGGCAGCTTTTTTTTTTTTCCTTTTTAATTTTTATTAAGTAAAATACACATAGATCATGAATACATTTATGCATATGTGGGGTACAATGTATTGATTCTTTTTTTAATACAATCTGACATGGTCAGAGGCAGCTTTTAACTAATGACTGTTCAGACCCCTTGTCACAATGCCAGCCAAAAATGAAGGGCTAGCAGGGCTTCAGAGCTCCCCCAAGGGATCAGGGTAGCCCTGTCCTGTGAATACACCACTGTTTAGATTCTCTCTTACTCTCTTAAGAGAATCATTCCTCGGAGCACTCTTAATGAACAACCTGCATGTAAATCTCTACCTCAAAGTCAATTTCTCAAGGACCATTCCATGTTGTTTCTCTATTAACCTTCACAAAAGAAAATATTTTCAGACTTCCAAGGGATTTGGAAGTCAGGGATTTGGTACCTTCTGGAGAACAGAATTCATTGAGTAAGGCTAATAGCCTCATCCTGCCATTTTCCTACTTCTTGTCTTTGGACAACAGAATTCATTGAGTAAGGCCAATAGTCTAGTCCCACCTTTTCCTACCTCTTGTTCTTGGACAACAGAATTCATTGAGTAAGGCCAATAGCCTCGTCCCACCATTTTCCTACTTCTTGTTCTTGGACCACAGAATTCATTGAGTAAAGCCAATAGCCTAGTCCCACCATTTTCCTACTTCTTGTTCTTGGACAACAGAATTCATTGAGTAAAGCCAATAGCCTAGTCCCACCATTTTCCTACTTCTTGTTCTTGGACCACAGAATTCATTGAGTAAGGCCAATAGCCTAGTCCCACCATTTTCCTACTTCTTGTTCTTGGACAACAGAATTCATTGAGTAAGGCCAATAGCCTAGTCCCACCATTTTCCTACCTCTTGTCCTTGAGTAAGTAATTTATCATTTCAATGTACTGGCTTTCTTTGTTTCAAATAGATAATAACCTATATGATGGAGTGATGGGGACAAATAATGAACAGATCCCCCAAAAGCCATTAAGTGCTGTGGGAATACTTAAACCTATGGTGAAAGCTCCAAAATCTAGATCCCCATAGACTGAGATTCTACAGCATTCACTTTGTTGGAGGTAATTTTGAAAATATCCTTTGCTTTACTCTCTGTGGCTTATATAACCACAAAATTTCTTTGAGACCTCAGCCCCACCCCAAATATTAGCCCAAATCACTGAGTTTGACACAGATTCACAGGAATTTGGCAAGCAGCTCACCCAATTTTTCTATCAAATTGGATCCAAATGTTGCCTAGGTTGGCTGAGAATTTGGTCAGAAGACAAAAAGACCCAGGCCAATCAATGGCTAAATCATGATATTTGAAACTCAAATGAGTTTGGCTTGGCTTTAAGACTAGGAGGAAAGTTTTATACTGTAGTTAGTATATGATATAAGTCTGAGTCCAACTCAAAACAGTTTCTACTTTTTTTGGTGGTGGTTGCAGATGTGCATCTGACCCTGCTAATGCACATCCCAGGTGCCAAGGTTGTTTCTAGGAAGCTCCAGGCTCTTGTGGGGGTCAAAGCACAGTGGGGAAATTAATTCTGTCATCTACTACTTTATTCCTTCTAGAAGAGAGCAAAGCTTAGAATGGGCCAGGGTGGGCTCACGGTGTTTGATAAGGATTAGACGCAGCTGTGCCAATTCTTTCTTTTCTTTTTTTTTTTTTTTTTTCCTTCTGCCACACATTGGAAGAAGAGTTGCTTTGGGCCACACTGAAACACTAAGGAAAACTGATGAGCAAAAGAAAAGGTCTGTGCATACTTTTCATGGTATCTGACACCACAGATAAGCAAAACAGACCTCAAATAATCTGCATGCAGCCCATGGGCTGCAGTTTGGACACCCCTGGCAGGCTCCTCTGAAACACCAGGTTTTGTGTATTGCTGCCCTGATTAAACTCTCCCCTTTATAGAGAAAGTATTGGCTTCCAGTTTGCTGGAACAGTGGCTACGACTAACACATGTAGCACTGGTTTGGAGAAAATTGTAAAATAGTGCAAGTTAGCTTTTGCTGCACACATCAAATTTTCTATCACAATTTCTTCTTAAATAATTCTCCATCTCTTCCTCTTCCTTCTCCTTCCTCTTCTTTTCTCCCTAAGAACTTCCACCCAAGACTTTTGATTTTTTTTCCCCTAAAACTATTTCTACCATTTTCAGGTCTTACCTGTCACTCTCCCCAAATTCTCCACCACACCAGCACCCCACCACTGGGCTGGCCTTTCCCAAGCCAGTGTCACTACCTCCATCCCACATAATGGTCTTCACCCTAACCCCCCCTCCACACACCTCCATCTCCCACCACCACTAAGATTCACCTCCCCTAAGGCCCTAGGTGTGTAGAGAAACCTGTATGTTAAAATATATACAGTAAAACTTCTACAGTTGACCAGCCAAGGGACTGCAACAAACTGGTCAACATATGGAGATGGTCAACATAAGGAACTAGGCCTTTGTACATGTGGTGTGTGTCTGGTCTATGAAAAGTAGGTCAACTTAATGAGGTTGACAATGTAGGGAAGTGGCCAACTATGGAGGTTTTACTGTAAATATGTATGGGGAAACCCACTCTAAAACTGGCATTAAAATATGTTTGCTTCTTGGCTTTGTCACTCACAGACCATATAACCATGTGGGCAAAACATTTAGACTTATTAAGCTTCAAGCTTTCAAGCTCTAAAATACTGATAGGGCCGGGTGCGGTGGCTCATACCTGTAATCCCAGCACTTGGGAGGGATTGCCTGAGCTCATGGGTTCAAGACCAGCCTTAGCAAGAGCGAGACCCCATCTCTAAAAATAGCCAGGCATTGTGGTGGCTGCCTGTAGTCTCAGCTACGTGGGAGACTGAGCCAAGAAAATTGCTTAATCCCGCGAGTTTGAAGTTACTGTGAGCTATGACACGACAGTACTCTACCAAGGGTGACAAAGTGAGACTCTATCTCAAAAAAAAAATTAAAAAATAAATAAAATAAAATACTTAACTTACAGGGTCTAAGCTTAAGTTTAACTTCCATCAAAAATCATCTTTTGATTTTTCAGAACATGATGAAATGCCCCTCCCCTGTGTTCCTAAGTCATTGTTATTCACTTATCACACAGCTCATCACTTTGCTTCCTAATCGCTTGTTTGCTTCCTAATTTCTTACCAGAGACTCCTGAGGGTAAGAACTAAGGCTGATTGCCTTGAAGCCTAGTGGATAACATAATTCCAATGTCTAGCATGAAGTTGGCACTCAAAATACGTGCATTGAATGAATGGAAGCATTTATAAATAGTTGAACTTGTTTCTCCCAGATAGCATATTTGTGTTGGAACAGTGTCCTTTTTAGACCATGTCTTTACTGGAGGAGAGACCATAATGGAAATGTCAGGTGCAGGAAGAAGTTTTGATGTCCCTCAAATAGCTCCATGTAGGTGGCCTCTTGCTCTTTCCAGACATGCAGCTGGCCCTGGGCCCATGCACCTGAAGGGGGATATCTGAGACACTTAACACTTCCTGCTTCATTTCAGTGACACCAGTTTGGCTCCGTTTTCACCTCCACGCTGGGATCAAATGTTCCCCAAGTGTAGAGAGAAGAAGAGCTGTGTCTCATCCTCTCCCCAGACTTCTTCCCTTCACCTTAATTCCCCTCTTCTCACATTTTTCATGGAAGTTTAAACCAGAGTCCTAGAGAAAAGCCTTGTCTGGTGGTTAGGCCAGCAGCTTCCACAATTGTGGGCTCTGACATTTCTCTAAACAGCTCAAAAAGGGAATAGAAAGTTCCTGATGAGGTGCCTGAGAGCTGACGATATGGGGAGAAGAGGGAGAGGGGAATACAGGGTGTGTGTGATGTGAGACCCCCTGTTCACAGAAAGAAGTGACACTGTACAGAAAGCCTGCCACTGCTAATGAGCCTGGTAAGAGAGCAGGAAGGAAATGGATTATTTCTGTTATGCCTTTTGGGAAACAATTTTCTATGTGTCTTACATTTTTACATCTGGCAAACAGAAGCACTGACAGCCTTTGTTTCAGGCTATCTTTTCAAGGATGTTCCTATTGCCTTGGAAAAAATAGAGCTTGTCTGGAGCATAGGACAGACACACCTAATGCCCACTTTATAATACAAGATCTGGGTTGCCCAAGTTCAGGGCTCCTCTCTCATAATGCACCCCATAGCACTTCGTGAGGAAGTGGGTCCCAGGGAACCAACACAGACGTACTCATATTGCTTACTGTGCTGTAAGTAATTAAATATGTTGTCTCTGACCCAGGAATTTTGTGTCTTCTGTCAATATCCATGAAACTGTAAGGTTATCTTGTTTGCTTACAAGCAGCATAATGTTTCAGACCCTTTGCAGTTCTTGACAGAGAGCTCTGTTCTCTCTCCTTAAAGGCAGCATCTGAAAGAATTCTGCCTCTATGAGTTTATGTGAACCCTGTCTCCTATGGGAAAAGAAGAAAAGTGGAAGGAAGAAAGAGCACATATTTATTAAATGTCCTGTTTGCCAAACTATGCTGAGCTGAGCCAAGCTTTTCATATGTTAACTCACATTATCTTCACAACACTCTGGGAGTAGACATTCTCCTATGCATTGTATAAATGAGAGTCCCAGGCCTAGTGAGTTAAAGTGACTTTCCAAGGCCATACACAGGCTGTGAGATTTAAACCTAGGCCTGTCTGCTGAGATCTCTGTCTGATCTCTCTGTTACATCATTCTAGAAAGTTTGTCCTCTAGGTGGGTTGGATAGGTGACCAACCAAGATAACAGGAGGGATGCTAGCATCTCCAAAACCACGTCTCACTCTACTTTATTATTGGCCTCATGATTTTTCCTAGCTCTGAGCCTAGATGTGGTCCTATATGTCCAACTCCATGTCCACTTTTTATTTTATTTTTTAAAATCCACCGCAGTCTTTTGACTTACCTTTTCAATGACACTGACTTCCAGCCAATGTCTCTACTATTGCTTAGCTGTGGTAGACCCTGGCTATTACCCTGTTTTTTTCCTAGTGAGAAGGAAGGAGGTGAATTCCTTTCTCTGATATCACCACAGAATGAATAACACTCTCCAGACACAGACACAGTTTCAAGAGTCTTGTTTGGTTTTTAGATGTGACTGGAGTGATCTGCACCCAGGTGCTCAGACTGCTCAGGAAGACCCTCCCTTGCGTTCTCCTATTACATGCCAGCCTGTTTCGTCTGCAGCTGCAAAGCGGCAAGGACTCCATATCGCCACAGCATTGTTCATAGCTGTGATTCAAGAAATCACAAAAACACGTGCCTGCACCTACTGCATGTTCTAAATACAGCATGAGTTGACCTTGACTTGTAGGAACAAGGCAAGGAAAGGCCTCTACCTTGTGTGGGGCTTGTTTGTTTTTCAATTAAGAGGGGAAAGCATTAGGCAGGTACAACATTCATGAGAAGATGAAGGAGCTAGAAAAGGAGTGGCCTTTTCCATCAAGGTAGAGGCTTTGCTGGGGTCCCAATGTCTTTTTTTTCAATATCAAATTTATTTTGTTAATGCTAAAACTAAAAATGCTAACAATTTACTCATAAAGTTTATATCAGTAAATTCTCCCAACAACTTAAAAAAATATTTTTTCATTAAATCATAATTGTATACATTTATGGAGTACAATGTGATGATTTGATATACAATATGGAGTGCTTAAATCAAACTGATTAATATAACCATCACTGCACTTACATACTTTTTGTGGTAAGACAAAAGTTTACTCTTAGTTGTTTTGAAATGTATCCCTGCATCCTGCACGTTAGCTGAGATCCCATCAAATGCCCACCCTCCCTCTTCCTGCCCCCCCGTTAGACTATATTTGTGACTATATTTGTGTTTTTATCATTTGTAAGAGAGTGTTTTTTTTCTGATCCCTCTTTCGGAAGCAGTGCATCACCAGATGATGCAGATTGAATGGGAACCTGGAGGTTGTATTTCACTCACAAAAATAAATTTTGTGAATAATATGAAGGTTGGACCCATGATGTTTCTGTATTTTGGTAGAACAGACTTAGTTTAGCGATATGCTAATAATGCTGACGGAACTCTAATTCTCTGCAGAAGAAAACATCTTCCATTTCTGCAACACCATCCAAACACTCATAAGAAGACTAGACCACTTAGCAACGCTTGTTAGCACTCCTAGAACAAGTGTAAGTAAATTTTAAAATCAAAAGAAAAGGATGATGGACTATTATGATGGTTTGAATATTTGTCCTCAACTCATGTTGAAATTTAGTTCTCAGCATGGCAGCATTGAGAGTTAAGTCTTTAAAAGGTGACCAGTTCATCAGAGCTCTACTCTTAGGAGTAGATGAATGCATTCATGGATTAAAGGGTTAAATGAATAATGGGTTATGATGGGAGTAGGATTGGCAGCTTAATAACCTGAGCTAACATGTTCAGGCCTGAGGACTCTTCAGTAGTCCCTATCAGCAAGGAGGCCCACCGGATGCCAGCCCTTGACTTAGGATTCCTCTGCCTTCATAACTCTAAGAAATTAATTCCTTCTTTCTTTTTTAAAATAAATTACCCAGCTTCAGGTACTGTGCTATAAGCAACAGAAAACAGAGATAGTCCATGCTTTATCGAGCTCATAACCAAATTGGAGAGAAAGTACATGAAAAGAAAATAACCTACACCTGACAGGAGGTGAAAAGACACCCATGAACAGCACAGCAAAATGCAGCAGAAGTGTGAAAAAAACTCATTAGTCTCCTAGTTACCAAGACCCAACATTCTGGAGTTATCCTTAAATCCCAAACCTACTTCACTCCCACACAGACTCCTTCAAAATGCCTCTCGCAGCCTCCTCTTTCTTCTTTACACATCTAAGAGCACTTACCTTACTTTAAGTCTTTATCAGTTTATATTTAAACTTTTAAAACTCTAGACTTGTCTCCTTGTTGGCCTCTTCCCACTCCAACTCCCGTGGAGTACAAATTTAACTCGCGGAATCTCTGATCCTTTTCTTTCCCTCTTCTAACACTTTTCTGCATCCTACTTTCTAACTAAAATTAAGTTAAATCTTCAGGATTGACATGAAGGAAGAAGCCATGTTTGAGATGATCTGGGCTTAGTCTTAGGTTAGTGTCACTGGGAAAGGGAAAGGAAAAAAAAAGGAAAAGTCAAGGAAGATTTGATGTTTGGGAGATGAGTGAAGGTGGCATTGCCAAGAATGATGGGATTGAACTTGAGGATAGGCAGACATAGAGAAGTGCCCATTTGGAAGGAGATGTGAGGTGAGAGTTAGGCCTTTAGGGATCTCATCTACCACTGAGCATGCACTTAATGGAAGAGAGGAGGTGCTCCGGAGATGTTTGCTGAACAAATGAATAAAAGAAAAAAACAGGCCTTTTATTTGCATTACGCCCATCATTTCATTTCATTTTTACAACAGTAATAGTTGATGGTTCTTATTATGGTCTGTATTTTACAGATGCCTAAACCAAGACTCAGAGAGGTGATTAATTCTCCCGACATCCCACAGTGACCTAGAGACAGCACTGGCAGGTGCAGCCAGATCAGCCTGATGTCTCTGTCCATCTGTCGTGTCTCCCCTGGAAGCAGCCAGTGGTGTGATGATATGAGTGGAGCAGGGACACAGAGCATCACTAGAGAAAGAGCTCCGGGACTCCTGTGTGGAAGGTGATTGTTTATCATTGAAACCACACGCAAGACACAGGAGGAATGTCACAGAGGACAAAAAAGTAGATGTTCTTAACCTCAGCAATGGGAAATACCAGCATTATGGAGATAGGTAGAGAAAGAGGAACCCTTACAGAGAAAAGAAGAGGAGAAATAAAAGATTTGCGGAACCCAGACAGAAAGATTTGTCAATAAATATGCGATCAGCCACATAAAAAACTGGAAATATCCTTGAAAGGAGCAGTGAGACAGCCTGGTTTGAGTGGAAGGAAAGAGCTGGGACCACAGCAGATAGCCTAGGTTTGAACCATCTTCCTGTATTAACCTTGGAGGTGAGAAAAAGGTCATGGTTGACACTCCTATAACAAAACACAGATTAGCCAGAAAAAAGCATAACAAACGTATTTAGCAGAGTTTCACATGACACGGGAGCCTTTAGAAATGAAGACCCAAAGACCCTAGGAAACTGTATTTTTATGCTTTCTCATGACAGAGAGGAGAGTTGTGCAGAAAAATGACTGGACAAAAAGTGATGTGACCCCAATGGAAACAAACTGGAAGGGTGGGACTGAAGAGGGGGACTGAACAAGGCCTTTTTGTCCAGATTCTCCTGGCTCTGTGGGGAGCAGTGCTTTGCTCTGGTTACAGGGCAGGGTATCTGTACATGAGAGCCTTGGGACCTACACTACATAATGCTTTCAGGAAAGCTAAGTCAGAGAAGTCCTTGATGGCCAGCTGTCACTCAGAAAGCTGGGGGATGTCAGAGAGATCTTCTTGCTTCTGAGGCCCTCTCAGTCTCCTTCAGGCCAAAGTACTTTGGGATAGAGTTTTCTGAGCCCTGACCGGCAAGTTTCCTGAACTCCTTGAAATGTACTTTTTAAAATCTGTTGCATAGTGATAATACCCATTTGGCAGGATTAAATGTGACAAAGGAGTGAAGAGGCCTGATAATTAAAGTTCCCATCACGGAGCAGATAGCATCTAACATTTATAAGGTAGCAGACAACAGTCTAAAAGACTCATCACATACTGATTCATTTAATCCATACAACAACACTATTAGGAAGGTTCCATCATAGTCAGTTTGTTTGTTTTTGTTTGTTTTTTTTAGACAGTCTCAAGCTGTCACCATGGGTAGAGTGTTGTGGCATCACAGCTCACAACAACCTCCAACTCTTGGGCTTAAGTGATTCTCTTGCCTCAGCCTCCCCAAGAAACTCCTCCCACAACGTCTGGCTACTTTTTTTTGCAGTTGCAGTTGTCATTATTGTTTTAATAGGCCCAGGCTGGGATTGAACCCACCAGCCTGGGTGTACGTGGCTGACGCCCAACCCACTGAGCTACGGGCACCACCCATAGTCAGCTTGTTTACGGATGAGGAGACCCTGGCTCCTCAGAGAGTTTAAGTAACTTGCTCAAGGTCACACAGGCCGGGAATGGCAAAGCTAGGATTACACCCAACCTTTCTGCTCTCAGATGCTACACTCCTTTACCACCATACTATACTAATTTTTTACAAACAAATTGTCCATAAATATTATTGCTGTTCCTCTCAAGAACAAATGAGCTTTTTTGTTGTTGTTGTTTTAACTAGGTAGGTTATAAGTATTTAAACCAGGGATGAGAAAACTACAAACATCCCATAGGTCAAAGCTGGCCTACCAACTGTTTCTGTGTGGCTTACAAGCTGAGAAGGACTTTTACATTATAAAATGATTGAGAAGAATTTCAAAGTAACATTTGGAGACTCCTGCTAATTATATGAATTTCAAATTTTAGTGTCTATAAATAAAGTTTTATTGGAGCACAAATGTATCCATTTCTTTACTCCTCGTCTATGGCATTTCTGCCCCTCCAAGAACAAAATCGAGTACTTGTGAGAGGAAGTGCAAAGACAAAAATATTTATTATCTAGCCCTTTAGGGAAAGACTCAGCCAATCCCCTGATAGAACCAAAAACTTCTTTGATGAGTGGAAAAGAAGGGATTTAAGGACTTGAATTTCTCCGGAAATTCTTCACCCTTCCTGGGGCCCCATCCTCTCATAGTCGGCTGCACACGCACCTGCACCTCATTAGAGGGCGGCCACAGGGAGGAAAGGAATCCCTGATGGAGCAGTTTGCTGTGTTTCTTGGGTGGAGAAAGGAGGTGGAAGGAAGGTTGCTGGATAGGGTGAAGGCGAGGCTTTCTTCTCTGTCCTGAATTGTAGCCAGATGAGTTTATCCCCTTTCTTCCTCTCTAGAATTATAACTTTTAATGAACTTGGGAATGCAGGAGCTCAGTAGCCAATGGAGGACACACAAGGGCAAGTCGTAGCACAGGTGTCTGCTCCCTGGGGCTAATCTGTGATCAGCAAAGCCACCTGCTCAGACTCTTCCCAAGTGTCTAATCGACTTGCCCTCGCAGGCTCACGTGAGGCATTCTCTGGGAAATGGCGAAGTTTCTAAGGCATTTGCACAGAGTCAGTCAATCCGGGTCTGTGCTAAAGTTGTCAGTGAACCTCCAGCGTGTTGGTGGCAAGTTGATCCTTCTCTTTCTGCTTTACTTGTTCAACTAAACTGAATTTAAGGTCATGTACTGTATTCTGCAATGTGTTTAGGCCTCCAGCCTAAAAGACAAAAAGTAAACAATAGGAGACTAGTAGCAGGAAGGAAGCATGTGCCTGCCTTTTTTTTTTTTTTTTAAATTTTCTAAAATTGTGTTTAAAATATAAATAGAAAAAAAGTGACCATTTTAGCTATTGGCATTAAGCACATTCATACCATTAGGCAACCATCACCACCGTCCATCCAGAGAATTCTTTTCATCCTGTGAAACTGACACTCTGTACCGATTAAACAATAAAACAATAACTTCCCACTCCCAGCCCCAGTCTCTGGCAGCTCTCTTCTCCTTTCTGCCTATGAATTTGACCCCAGGTACCCCCTAAATCATATAGTATTTGTCCTTTTGCAACTTATTTTACTTAACACTATTGTCTTTGGCATTCATCCCAATGATAACATGTTCCATAATTTCCTTACTATTTAAGGTTGAACCACATTTCATTGTATTTATACAAGGCATTTTGTTTATCCATTCATCTGTTGATAGATGCTTGAGTTGTTTTCACCTCTTGGCTATTGTGAATAATTCTGCCGTGAACTTGGGTGTACAAACGTCTTATTCTTCAAGCCCTTACTTTCAATTATTTCTGGTATTTACCTAAAAGAGAAATTGCTGTGTCATATGGTAGTTCTATTTTTAAGGTTTTGATGAGCCTCCAGACTGTTTTCCATGAAGGCTGCACCATTTTACATGGAACATATATTAGAAAGTCAAGAGGAGTGGGGGCCTCTTGGGCAGCGGGCAGCCAGGTTCTAGAGTTTAAGCTTCATTGTAAATATGATTAGAAGCTTGGCATGTGTATTCCCTAAAAGGGTCCTTAGCACTTGTAATTGCTGAATTGATTTTAATCTCATAAAACAATGATTCATATTTCTTTTCCTTCTCCAACATTGCTTCCTTCTGTTCTTTTTGTTTATTTGTTTATTTGTTTACTCCTTTTTGATCTGGTTTTAGTGGCTTTTCATTTTTCTTCTTTTTTTTTTTTTCTGGAGATACACTCACACATAGAAGAGCATAAACAACCCTGGGGTATGAATTAAGGCATAAACAACAACAAAAAAGTGAATTTATCTGAGGAAATATTAAAGCAACCTACTTAGGTCAGGCTCAGTTGCACTTCCAAATGTGTTTTAAATTAGGTCATCTCAACCATGACTACAAGTTGAAAACATTCAAAGCAACCTTATTAGAATCGGAACAAGACATATTTAGTTTCCTCTGAAGGATTTTAAAAAGTGTAGTTAAGAGCAGAGCTCTGAAAAGTGAAAAGTTCTTTTCTTACAGGAAAAGAAAGCCCATTAGCCAATCATGCTTCAAGTAAGTGGCATGGAAGCCACCAAACTCTCGAAAGCTGCCATCTCTTAGGAACATCTCACGTATACAGTGTTTATGTAGCTGCCTCATTTGCTTGGGTGCAGCCACCACATGGAAGAGCAGAGGAAGATGTGGAACAGCCTGAGAGATGCTCAGAGTCCATAGACTCAGCTAGGTTTTGCTCTCATTCTACACATAACAGGCGATTCTCTAGTTCCCTAAGAAAACAGAAGAGGAACAATAACTTACAAAAGTGCAAAAAGAGAATTGGCTGGAAATAGGCACAAGAATTCCTCTGGGAAAAAAATGCTGTTGGTGGGCAGCACCTGTGGCTCAAAGGAGTAGGCACCGGCCCCATATGCTGGAGGTGGTGGGTTCAAACTGGCCCTGGCCAAAAACTGCAAAAAAAAAAGAAAGAAAGAAAAAAAGAAAAGAAAGAAATGCTGTTGGTTTTAGAAGGAGGAGATAGAAAGCATATGAAGCGAGGGATCCACAAACCTGAAAAGAAAACTCATGCACAGCACACAGAGGACCTATGAACTATTTGATAAGGAAATAAGTCTCCCCACCTTGACGTGACAGCTCTGGTATATCTCCAAAAGAAGACACAGAATCAAAATTGATGTACCTAATGAACCTTTTGATCAGCATAGTTCTATTTTAAATATTTGGTCCACCAAGTAGTAAAAATGAACTACTCTGAAAAATTTGCGACTGCAGAAATAACTCTTATTTTGCCAGGATGCCAGTGAAATGAGGCATTAGACTAAATCACTTGCTCTTAGCAAAAATTCATGTTTAATCTCAGTAGTAATAAAAGTTCAGAGTTAAGAGAGTTGATACAATTTTCCCATATTCTAAGGCAAGACTCAGTCTTTGTATCTGTCAGATGATGACAATGCCAAGTGTGTCCTCTCTTGTTAGGACAAAACGAGTACAGACGTGTAAGGCATCCAACCTTGACACTATCCACGCTTCATAAATGTCAAAGACTGTGCCACTCTGCCACTCTCACCATCATCACCACTGTTGTCTATATGTTGATCTTTTGGCAACACTGCTCCCAGGCTTCTCACTTGACTCTACCTCTATGACCTTGGGATAGTCACTTCACCTCTCTCTGCCCCAGTTTTCTCATTTGGAGAGATAATAATGGAAAACACTTAAATTAGGGACAGGCCCAGAGTCAGCATTGAAGTAATTTTGGCTATAATTATTATTATTGTGCAGTGCCACTTACTATTATTATTGAGCACGCAGTGTGGAGTGGGCACCCCTGGTGGTCCCTTTATCAAGCCGTCCACAAGGTGAAAACAATTTTCTTAGTGATACTGAAAAGTTGTGTGCGATTTTCACTTCCAGTCTCCAAGAACAAGTGTACAGTGGAGTTTAGCAGACTCTACATGAAGTAAGGTATCATTACAGATCGAATGTAGTTCTATTCTAGTTGTTTTATGTTAAACAGTAAAGAAATTTTCAAAAGCGAAAAACAATGCTTTTCTCTATTATTTCTGGTAAAATATAGTTATTTTTCATAAAAATGTTTTATGTCAGCCTATGGTAGGTTTATTGCTATTATTTTTAAACGAATAAAATTTTAAAAATTATTCGGTTTTATTTTCTAATAGGGCAAATACTAATGTATGTGATGTACATAAACTTAAGTTCTTTGGGGTCCTCAATAACAAAGAAGATAAAGGGTCCTGAGACACACAAGTTTGAGAATTATTGCTTTAGTATATTATGTCTGAGTGTGACACGTCTCAGTCTGAGACTTGAATACAGGCAAAGTCAAATTTCAACCAAAGTTTCCTGATGATGAAAACTAGTGGCCGCTATGCTATGCTATGCCCCAGGAGTCACAGGAAAGGGTCTAATGGTCATCACAACCCTGTAACAGTTGAGTCCTGCCATAGAGTTCTGTAACCATCCATGGGTGTACTTAGCAAGACTCTAATCTCAACATGGTGTCCAAGACTAACAGGTGTTTTCCAACATCTTGAGTTTTATTCCAAGTAGCCTGTCCTTGTGGTGCAAATTCACATGTAGTTTTTGCCTGGTGATTAAGAAGAGGGACCTAGAGTTAGTGCTCTTAAGTTCTGGTTTCAAAGCCAAAGTGATTCCCATCATAGGTTTTCAAATGTCAAGCAAGAATTCTCACCCATTTGTAAGCCACTTTAAATATGCTTCTCAGGAGTTCAAGAACTAATCCCTGAAGGAACTGGGTCAAGTTCTTCCCATTCCTGTCCACGCACCACAGATGACTAAGCTTCAGCCTAAAGGAAATACTTTGGGATAGTATACACTTAAAGAAAGAAAAATAAACAGACAGTTTTGCGCAAACATGATGTATGTGGTTTCTCTTTGAATAAGCATTTGATACATAAGCATATGTCCTGAAATCAATTGGTTTTAAGTATATAACATTCTGACTTAGGGTTCCCACCATTATCTTGGTAAAGAGCTGAACACCTGCTGTGTTGTTTAAAACCTTTTGTCTTAGAAGCTTTAGATTTTTTCACACATATCTACACACATAGGTAAGGTATTTGGTTGGGTTAAACTGAAATCTTCAGTAGAAATTCAAAGAGTTTGGTTCATGGAGCAATGACACAGGTTTTCATGCATTATGTGGAATTTTCTGCTAAGTACAATGGGTTTGGGAAATGAAATTGGTTGATTTCAATCCATAAATGTTTGACATAACTGAATAACTATATCATTCTTCTAATTCTTCTTCAATAATGTTAATCCTTAAAAGGCTTCCTCAGATAGACCATCACTACTAAATATCCATCTTGAAATAACAAATCTATTTTTAATTATTATCCTATTTCAAAAGTTGATATTTGAGGAGACAGAGTTAATTTACGTGGATATTATAGAAGAAGAGAAAAAAGCAACATGAAATGAAAACCATTTTCATCAAACTATATAGCGCCATAGAATTAAACAACCCTACTCCCAGATTTTACTATAATCATCTCAACAAATATTATTGGATCAATTTGTGTACCACACAAAATAATCTGACCATTTTACTGTTGAAATAATGTGGAAGGAAGAAAGTGGAAGCAAGTAGGAGCTATGTGGGGTAAGGCCAAGAGGAAAGGATTCTCTTACCCTCCTCCATGGAGGGTCTGGACAGAGCTGGCTGCCTCCAGCAAGGAGCAGGAACGCTGGTCCTCTTATCTGTGACTCAACAGAAGAGACGGCTCCTATGATGCCATCATTCCAGCAAGCACTGTGGTTTTGGAAGAGAAACATCTAAGGTAGAAGATACAACTACTAAGGACTTACAGCTAATGTTCCTCAGTTTCCCAGGCCAGTGACTCAGTTTCTACTGGACATTTTCCAGCACTGGAATGGCCCATTAATTGACTCTGGATCACAACCTTAATCTAAGACTTGGAAATTCAGGCGGCAGGCTACTACAACATCCATAGTTCACTACTCCTGGGGACTGGTATATTTTGTCTTAGAAAAGTATCTAATTTAGATATTTCTTTAGATAAAGACTCACACAGAACAGACCGGCTGTGTGAGAACCACCCTGTGAAAGCTGGCCAGCTGAGATACACCCACATAGTTGTGGAGACATTTGAGTATTCTAAGATTTCTATTTACTCCTATCTTAGCCCTGCTTAGAGTTTGGACTTCACCAAAGTTCCCCTTCTCTAATCAGACCTACAATATTCAAATGGACATTTGAAGTTAGCCATTTTGTGAGTAATCTGGGGGGGGAAATGAAGCCATATCATATTCCCAAGCTCTTCTCTTATTTTCAGCTAGCTGGGCCAACTGGACCACACCACAGAGTTGGCTTACTGACTCAACTAAATGACTTCAATCTGTCTAGTCTTAGTCATTATCTTAGATGGGTGAAAATAAAATCAAAATGGCACTTTCATGATAAACAGCACTGGAGAAGTCCCAAAAATGGCCATACGTACTAATGCCTCCCTAATGAAATTGAAAGATTGACACTTTATGCAGATAACTCATGCATTTTGTTCAGCATCTCAACCATTCAACCGGCATGGAGTGCATATCATGTGCTAGTTTCTGAAGATGAGAATTAGGAGACATTTTAAAGCACTCACAGAATAAATAGGCAATATAAACACAAACATAATCTCCTATCAGTTGAGATTCAGGTATACAATGGTGCTTTGTGAACACAGAGGGCAATGACATTTGCCTTACAGTGACCACTAATAAGCACCTGCTGTATACATTGTGTTCTGAGCTGAGGACTCTGGAGAAATAGCCAAAGAAACCTGGCAACCAGCCTTGTTACTTCCGAGTTCTCGGTTGCCGAGGCTGCAATGATTAGTCTTCAGAAAATCTACAGTTTAGCACCTGTTGAACAATATTAGAGGAAATCATCTGTGTCGCAAATAAAGAATATGTTAGAGAGGCTGGACTCCATTGGATCCAGGTTTTGGTATCTTTCTCCTTCTGTTTTAACAGACAAATAATCTGTTGCAACTTTGCTGCTTCTCTTCTCTAGCTTGGCTCAGCTCCCACGCACCATTTTGTCCTAGAGGATGCCTAAACTGATTCTTCAGTGTTAGCCAAAACAAATGAGGAGTTTGGCTCTCGGTCTGGTCACAGCAGCTGCTGTGATTGAAGTTCTCTGCACCTAAGACAGTGGGGCAGCTTTCCATTTGACAGATGAACACATTTTCATTACTGGAGAAACAGGAAGCCTTGCCTACTGGGCAAAAAAAAAAAAAAAGAAAAGAAAGAAAGAAAGAAAGAAAGAAATATTTGGGAAGCGGCTTTGTTCTTTCTTCTATCAATCGTGGTCATTGTTTAGCTGCAATGCTGGTGAGGAGGTTGAAGGAGTGGGAGATGATACCCGTGCCCTAGGCTTCGCTTCCCTTTAGACTGTAACTGTGAGCTGACAGCTGTATGATTCCTTGACCACAGGTTTCCTCAGCCAGAAAAATCTTCTGCAAATCTGCTCTTGGAGGCAGTTTCTGTTCATGCATGCAGCAAAGGTCATGAGGGCTAGGGAAAGTCACATGGAAAGGAAAGGAAAGAAGCATTGGGCTGTTTCCATTTAGTTAGTCATACGATGGCCAAACTGTCAAGTGCACATCTGAAGGCCTTCTAAGCCACTACTTGAGGCTTCCATGGCAATCTGGGAATTTGTGACGGACTCAGCTGTAGTGGAACTGGATACGGGTTCTTCAGAGAATAGAACACATCTGCACTCTGGCAGACTTGTGACAGCCTTTCTTTTATACCTTCTTACCTCAAAGACTTTATGTTTTTGTTAAAGGTAGGGTCTCACTCTGTCACTCAGGCTAGAGTGTCACTCTGTCACTCACTGTAAGTTCCAACTCCTGGGCTCAAGTGGTCCTCCTGCCTAATCCTCCTGAGTAGCTAGGACTACAGGTGTATGCCACCATGCCTGCATAATTTTTTTGCTTAATATTTGGTAGAGATGGGGTCTTGCTACATTGCCCAGGCTGCTCTCAAATTCCTGGACTCAAGAGATCCTCTCACCTCAGCCTCCTAAAGTACTGAGATTCCAGGTGTGAGCCATTGCACCCAGGCTCAGAAGACTTTTTAATTAAAATGGTGGCTTGACCTCATCCTTGATTCCTAGGTTTTTCATATTACATTCCTAGATCAGTGATTGTCAACTGGTGTCCCATGGCACACTGCTATGCCGTGAGAGGGACTTAAGTGTGCTGTGAAAATTTTTAAAGATCATTAATTAAATTACTGTGGAAGAATTCAAAGCATAGTAAGTATATTCTTTTTTTACTCTTCTTTTTGATTAACATAATTTAAGTGTGCCTGGGAAGTTTAACTATAGGTTCAAGTGTGCCACATGTGATAAAAAAGATTGAAAAACACTGCCCTAGATAAATGTTGGTGCCATTTATAGATGTGGGGAAACCAAGAAACCAAGGAAAATTGTGAGAAGAGAAGCAGAGAGATAACACGAATTGAAGAGGTGAAGTTGCAAATGAAATGTTAAAAATTTAGCATATTGTATTATAGTGTAGTACAGCGATTCTCAACCTGTGGGTCGCGACCCACTGGAACTGTATTAAAAGGGCCATAGCATTAGGAAGGTTGAGAACCACTGGTGTAGTGTATTATATCTTCAGAGGAGTCCAGAGTGCTCACAGATGTGTGATTTCTGGACCTTCATTTACAATGATCACTGTAACAAGAACCTCCTGTCTACCATTGAATTTGGATTGACAGTTGAGGAAACTAACATATATTGAATAACTACCATTTGGCAGACACTGAGCTAGGTGCTTTGTTAAGGATATACTTCTAACAGCACAAAAAATATGGGTACTAGGTACTTACTATATACATATACTATATACAAAGCAATGTCTTGCTTTGTTGCATGGTTAAGTGACAAAGCAAGACATTCAACCCAGTTCTTGGTAACTTCAAAGGCTTCTTTAGGTTTTAAGAGTCTTCTTGTTTGTTTTGAGATAGAGTCTTACTTTGTCGCCCTTGGTAGAGTGCTGTGGTGTCACAGCTCACAGCAACCTCAAACTCTTGGGCTAAGGCAAGTCTCTTGTCTCAGCCTCTCAAGTAGCTGGGACTATAGGCACGCCCCAATGCCCAGCTATTTTTAGAGATGGGGTCTTGCTCTTGCTCAGGTTGGTCTTGAACCTATGAGCTCAGGCAATCCACCTGCCTTGGCCTCCCAGAGTGCTAGGATTACAGGCGGGAGCCACTGTGCCTGGCCTCAAAGATTCTTCTCCTAGCACGTGCCTCTGGGCTTTTTCTCCGACATCCATGTCAGACCTTTTCCTTTTCAATATCTCACAGCATTCCTTCCTAGCTGGCCTGGACAAGGTCACAGATCTCTCCACACGGAACTCTAGGCTGCTAGTAATCCATGGTGTTTTCATACAAGATGAATCCTGTTTGCGATCCTTGGGCCTTTACTTACAGGTCAGGGTGGGAGCAGGGAGCTGGTTTGCAGTGTGGTCCTCCACCCATCCTGCTATCACTGCTTGTGCCTCCATTATGTTCATTAGTGAGTTTCTTAAGGACCCACTAGGATTGTCTTGCTTTGCATTCTTATCACATAATTCATATGATGCTTATTTTCTGGTCATCAGGTTAAGGACTCAGACTGGCTCATCTAGAGCATTTTCAAGTCCCTTCTTGTGCTTTTATGTTCGTGAAGGCATTTGATAGGGTCTTATTGGTGCTGGTGATTTTAATGTCAGAAAGGTCATAGGAGTCGGTCAAGGTTCTGCAATAAATAAGTTACAAAACCAAACAAACCCTCAGATTTTCTCTTTCCCAACCAACTGTTTCCTTTTACAGACCAAGATTTTTTAAATTTCATAGAGGTTTAAGTTTCAGTTAAAGCGTTCTGGGGTTCTGGGGTTTTGCAAAGCCAGTTGACTTTTAGTTGTTTTAATGAAAGTTCTACATCTAGAATAAGCTTTTGGTATCTCACCTTTTAGTTTCTTACTCCCTTCTTATTGCTAAGTTACACTTTTATCCATGACCCTGTGCAAATACATGTTTTCTCAAGTACAACCAAGGATATTTGTAAAGAAAACAGTATGTACAAATGCGGCTTCCTATAAGCAGAAAATTTTGTGCGTGAGTTCCTAAACTTTTCAGTCTCTTGATTTTGTCATTAGTAGTATGAGGTACCAATACGCACCTCACAGGGTTATTATAGGAGTTAAATCAATTGTTTAATTAATTTAACATCAATTAATTAATATAAAGCATCTAGCAAAATGCCTGCTATTTAGTAGGCATTCAACAATTATCAGCTCCTATTATTGTTAATATTGATATGACTTGTCTAAGGAATGGCAAGGAAAAGTTACCACCATAACCTCTACACTTACTTTATTATTATTGTTAGACCTATGACTGCCTCTTACCATAAATTATAGTATACAACTTACATAATAGTTTTGCTTTAATACATATTATCTATCTTCTGATCAATCAATCTGTAATGAGATGGGTCAAGATCCATGATTACACTTGTCATGCCCACAAACTTTCCTTAGGGAAATCACTTTGCACAGTTTTTGCTGAAGGATGGAAGGAGCATCCCTTACACACGTATTTTTAACCAAGTGGTCCTGCTTCTAGCCTCACCAAATCAGGCCTTGGGTGAATAGTTGACTTGACCGGAGCCAATCCACTGGCTAGCCAGTGGCCTGTGAAATCTCTAAATCTCTACTCAGGAACAAGCTTTGCTGATCCTCTCAACTCCACACTTAGCCTTAGGGATTGTGGGGAAGATTAGGCTATGAACAGTGAGAGCTGAATTGTGAAAGGAGTCACAGAAACACATCATGAATTCAGTGAAGGAATATGTTGGAATTATGAGGCTACAGAAAATTAGTTAGTAGAAGAAATACTTAACAAAAAAGAATTTCCCAGACCAGGTGCAGTGGCTCACTGGGATGCCAAGGTGGGTAGATTACTAGGGCTCATGAATTTGACTGAGCAAGAGTGAGACTGTGTCTCTACTAAAAATGAAAAACTGAGGCAGGAGGATACTTAAAGCCAAGAATTTGAGCTTGCTGTGAGCTATGATGCCACAGCACTCTACCCAGCATAAAAAAAGAACAAGAAAAAATTTCTCAGAAGCCATGAGGCTGCATTTGCTGGTTATGACGACAGTCTCTTGATGGCTTCCTGTTAAAATCCTGTGCACCTGTGTCCTCCTCGCCCCAACTGTGAGGCTTCTTGTGGAAGTCTCTGAATACCCAGCTGCTTTTCTTGCACCATGTTGTGGTTTGAGGGGCTCAAAGCCACACTCAGACCCATCTGTCCATTTCCTCAGCAGTTGTTCCACTCCCACCTCAATGCCTTGTTGGACCTGAAGTTTCTGTACAAGGCTTGCATCTCCCTGTTCCCTAGATAAAGCAAAAGAGAAAGCAGTGCATTCTGTTTTGAAACCCTCTCAGACTGGTATTTCTATCAGGGGTTCTATTATTCCTGTCATCTCCAGCCCTGGCTGGGACCTGGGTCACTTTTCAGAGACTGAAAAGCATCCTTGTCCATTTACCTCTCCCCCTTGCGATCAAACTCCTTTCTCCTTCAGTGAACTCCAGCATCACCATGTAGTCTTCCAACCCTCTGGATTATGGTATACATGGCGGGGAGTTTTTTTTGTTGAAAACTTTCCCCCAGAGTTTTCAATATGCATTTATGACTAATTTGAGTCCACTTTTTTCCTTTTTTCTCCTCCCTCTTTGCCTCCCTCCCTTCCTTCCTTCTTTCTTTGAGACAGACCCTCCCTTTCTTATTCCCAGAAGAGTGTCATGGTGTCATAGCTCACAACCACCTCAAACTCTTGGGCTCAAGCAATCCTTCTGCCTCAGCCTCCCAAGTAGCTGGGACCTGCCAAAATATCCAGCTATTTTATTTTATTTATTTTATTATTTTTTTGAGACAGAATCTCACTGTGTCACCCTTAGTAGAGCGCTGTGGCATCACAGCTCACAGCAACCTCAAACTCTTGGGCTTACCCAATTCTCTTGCCTTAAGCCTCCCAAGTAGCTGGACTACAGGCACCTGCCATTTCTTTCTTTCTTTCTTTCTTTCTTTCTTTCTTTCTTTCTTTCTTTCTTTCTTTCTTTCTTTCTTTCTTTCTTTCTTTCTTTTTATTATTATTATTTTTTGTAGTTGTCATTGTTGTTTTAGCAGACCCAGGCCAAGTTTGAACCTGCCTGACTTGGTGTATGTGGCCAGTGCCCTAACCATGGAGCTACGGGTGCCAAGCCACCAGCTATTTTTTAGAGACAGGGTCTCGCTCTTGCTCAGGGTGGTCTCGAACTCTTGAGCTCAAGCAATCCACCAGCCTTGGCCTCCCAGAGTGCAAGTCACCACAATCAGCCTCTGAGTCCACTTTTAAATAACACTACACCACTTCAAGGTGGGCACGTGTGCTATAATGGACTGTTCCCAGCACCTCCCTTCTATGCCTTGCAACATTATTCTCCTTTTTTCACTTACCATGAGCTATAATTTCTGCAAACTTTATCACTATTATTATTTTGAACAAACCATTATTTGTTAGCTCAGCTAAGAATAAGATAAATAAAAGATTTTACTTTATCATTTCTTCCCTGTTTTCTTCCTTCTTTATGTAGATCTGAATTTCCAGCCCCTGTCATTTTCCTGCTCTCTGAAGAACTTCTTTGACAATAACATTTCTTACAAAGCAGATCTCCTGGCACCAAATTCTGTCAATTTTTATTTGTCTGAGACAATGCTCCATTCTCTCTTTGAATACAGAATTGCAGTAAGGTTCTGGAACTTTTCACACTTTAAAATGATTTATTTTTCTTTCTCTCCTTGCTTGTGTGGTTTATGGAGAGAAGGCAAATGTAATTCTAATCCTTGTTCCTCTATGTCAGTGGTTCTCAACGTTCCTTTTTTTTTTTTTTTTTTTTTTTGCAGTTTTTTTGGCCAGGGCTGGGTTTGAACCCACCACCTCCGGCATATGGGGCTGGCACCCTACTCCTTTGAGCCACAGGTGCTGCTCTTCTCAACCTTCCTAATGCTGTGACCCTTTAATAAAGGTGATCCCCAACCATAAAATTATTTTTATTGTTCTTCCTAACTGTAATTTTGCTACTGTTATAAATCGTAATGTAAATATCTGATAGGCAGGAGACACCCAAAGGGGTTGCGACCCCCAGGTTGAGAACCGCTGCTCTATAGGGAAGGAGGATCCCCTCCATCTCTAGTTTCTTTCAAGATTTTCTCTTTGATTTTGATTTTCTTCAGTTTAGATATGATATGTATTTATTATGATTGGTGTTCTCAACTTCTTAGATCTGCGGTTTGGTGCCTGCCATTAATTTTGAAAATCTTCTCAACCAGTATTACTTTATTTCATCTGTTCATTTAGGCCAACCACACATATGTTACGACTTTTGTAATTGCCTTGTGGTTCCTGGATATTCTGTTCCATTTTTTTCATTCTTTTTCCTCTTTGCATTTCAGTTTTGAGGGTTTCTATGACATTTATCTTCAAGCTCACTGTTTTTTTCCTTGATCATAACCAGTGTGCTGATGAGACTATCAAAGACATTCTTTATTTCTGTTAGAATTTTTTTTTTTAGCATTTCCTCTTGATTCTTAGAGTTCCCTGTTTATATTGCCCATCTGTTCTTCCCATGCTTTGAATGTTTTAGGCTTTAGCTTTTCCACATTTAAAGTCAGGGAAGTAAAAAAATCCTATTTCTATTTCAAGTGGTTGGTACTGCAATAAAAGACATGGCTTTAAGATTATTTTCTCTGCTATAGCTCTGTCCAAATCTGCAGAAGGGCTCCACAGTGTGGTGTTTAACTCTTTCCCTACTATAAGCTCCACCTTACGGGCATTTTTTTTTTTTTTTTGCAGTTTTTTCCCAGGGCTGAGTTTGAACCTGCCACCTCCGGCATATGGGGCCAGTGCCCTACTCCTTTGAGCCACAGGCGCCACCATCGAGGGCAGCTTTATAGCAAGTTCTTGATGCTGGTTAAATCATTAAAGAAGACTGAGAAAAACAGACTTCAATATTAAAATAAAATCCTGCAACATTTCACTTCTTGAGGACTTTATGAAACCCGGTACAGAATCCACATTGCCCTGACTCTGCTAAGGGCCAAGATATCCATGACCAGGACTATGCAGACAAGAATGAAGCACCTGCATCCCCATCCTGAGCATTATTTGCAGGCTCACTCTCGTCTTTGTTGTACCGGTTAATTAACACGCCGGTGGTCATCACGAACAGAAGGAAACCCAGACCTACTCACCCCACTTCCCTTCAAAACACAGAGAAATTTGATATTGTACTTGGGGGTTGAGGGAAACTGATCGATCTGACAGCTATTCTAAAACTCCAGCGGGGAGGGGGGCGGAAATCAACATATAGCAAAATAATGCAGTCTTTAATTCTGTGTGCTATTCCCCTCGTATGTTGATTGTGTAGCATCAGTGTCATCTATTTTAGATGGGAATGTTACCAACTATAATGCTTCTGTTGATATTTCAAAAAGATTCTAATCTCATCTCAGTAATAGCTTCTGTCATTCCTAGTGACACATATGCCATAACGTGTTTGGTTAAATTGACAGAAATATTAATGTACTCAGATTTTATATTATTTGGCTCACTGTATGTTTCCTTCTTTATGTTCAATTCCCTTTGTTTTCTACACAGAGTCAGGGCCTGGCTGCCCAATCCCAGTATTGGTATTATTGGTATTTGGTATTCGGTATTATTCACTAGGGCCTTATCATCTCTGTGTAGTTTTCTTCTCTAGCAGAAGAAAGCTCCATAGATTTTTCTTATTTATTTATTTATTTGAGACAGAGTCTCATTCTGTTGCCCCAGGTAGAGTGCTATGGCATCATAGCTCACAGTAACCTCAAACCCTTGGGCTCAAGTAGTCCTCTTGCCTCAGCCTCTCGAGTAGCTGGGATTACAAGCACCTGCCACAACATCTAGCTAGTTTTTCTATTTTTAGAAAATAGAAAAGGGTATCCCTCTTGCTCAGGCTGGTCTAGAACTCCTGAGCTCAAGCAATCCACCTGCCTCGGCTTTCCAGAGTGGTAGGATTACAGGCATGAGATACCACCCCAGCCAGATTTTTATTTTTTAAAGTTTGTACTTTTCCATCTCCTATGATTCAAATGAATTTATGGTTTGCCTTGCTCCTCATCTTTGTTTTATTCCCTTGGAAGCAGATGCTCTCAGAGTTGGAATGGACTTATGGTCCATGCTTATATTTGAGGTTCAGAACTATCTCACACTTGCCCTACCTAATTCTAAGTATTGCTGAACTCAATGCCTTCTGAGTAGCCAAAAATATTTTGCTTTTCTGACTAAATATCC
This sequence comes from Loris lydekkerianus, assembly GCA_963574355.1. Classification (NCBI taxonomy): domain Eukaryota; kingdom Metazoa; phylum Chordata; class Mammalia; order Primates; family Lorisidae; genus Loris; species Loris lydekkerianus. The sequence continues at coordinate 25,569 of CAUYPK010083201.1, forward strand.
CAGTTCTTTGTATTATTCCTCATAGAATATGGTTTTGAATTCCTTTACCATCCTGTTAGTGACTCCCTAGATGGAGAATCACACCAAACAACATTTCAGAAGAGGTGTTAGTTATGAAATTTCCCCACTTTGGCATCAGAATCCATACGGAATGACTAAGCATACATGGCTATCTCTAAGATTTTTTAAATTTAAATAGGACTTTAGAAAAGTAAAGAATAATAAAAATAAAATAAAAATAAATGTTAAATAGAGATAACTGAATTCATGTAATAAAATACAACTTTACACAATTTTCTGTATTTTCTATAATGCACATTTTTAGATGCCATAAAATAGTGATAATCAGTAGTAAGCTCAGGGTCTGCCTGGTACCTGGCACCAAATCTACTCAATAAATATTTGGTAATACAGAATAGACATTTTTACATGAATGTCAAATTTCCCTCCAATATTTAGTGGTACAAATCATGGGAATGCTATGAAAGGCTAAAAGAATTAGCTAGGAGATTCAGTGCTGGTTTTAGAGTATCAACAGTGAGGTTTGAGACAAGAAAAAACATTTCTGAAAAGGTGACTAGGAGATTTGCTTTATTATCTTACAAGGGTATATGTGAAACTTAGTAAATGTAGAATGTAAATGTCCTAGCACAATAACTAAGAAAATGCCAGGAAGGCTATGTGAACCAGTGCAATGAAAATGTATCAAACGGTCTATGAAACTAATGTGTGGTGCCTCATGATCACATTAATGTACACAGCTATGATTTAATTAAAAAAATAAATAAATAAATAAAATAAAACTCTACTTGAGCTCTTTTCACAAGATGGCGCTGAAAGCGAAGAAGGAAGCTCCTGCCCCTCCCAAAGCCGAAGCCAAAGCAAAGGCATTGAAGGCCAAGAAGGCAGTGCTAAAAGGCACCCACAGCCACACACAAAAAAGAAGATCTATACATCACCCACCTTCCGGCGGTCAAAGACCCTGAGACTGCAGGAGGGCAGTCCAAATATCCTCGGAAGAGTGCCCCCACGAGAAACAAGCTTGACCACTATGCCATCATCAAGTTCCCCCTGACCACTGAGTCTGCCATGAAGAAGATAGAAGACAACAACACACTTGTGTTCATTGTGGATGTCAAAGCCAACAAGCACCAGATCAAACAGGCTGTGAA
>CAUYPK010083212.1:0-14994 GCA_963574355.1 Loris lydekkerianus
AATATAACAAAGACATCTGTACCAGAATGTTTATTGCAGCTCAATTCATAATTGCTAAGTCATGGAAGAAGCCCAAGTTCCCTTTGACCCACGAATGGACTAGGAAATTGTGGTACATGTATACCAGGGAATATTATGCAGCCTTATAGAAAGATGGAGACTTTACCTCTTTCATGTTTACGTGGATGGAGCTGGAACGTATTCTTCTTAGCAAAATATCTCAGGAATGGAAGAAAAAGTATGCAATGTACTCAGCCCTACTTTGAAGCTAAATTATAGCTTTTACATGAAAGCTATAACCCAACTATAGCACAAGAATATGGGTGAAGGGCCAAGGAAGGGGAAGGGAGGGGGAAGGTTTTGGTGGAGGGAGGGTAATGGGTGGGGCCACATCTATGGTGCATCTTAGAACAGGTGAGTGCACTAATGTACACAGCTATGATTTAACAATAAAAAAAAGAAAAAACAAAACAAATAGTTGTAAAAATGTATTACGGCAACATTTATTATTAAGTAAAGATTAATAGAAGAATAAAATATTTTTTCTGTAATTTTTTTCCTGATTATATCATAGGCAGGGTAGGTAGTAATTGTTGCATAGGAAATTCTTGATGATAGGGTCTCTGTTGAGAAAATATAGTGAAAAGCGGATTTGGTGTTTATTGTGAACTTTATATTAAATCAAATTGAAACAAGTTAATTTCTCAGAGTTTGCACTGGAAAAATGATTAAAAATATTATTGGTATATCACTTTCACAAATGTGCATACATGTGCACACTCATTTCTCCAGGTGAAGATGGGAGGTACAAAAAGCTTGAAGAGTCAGAAACTCAACCTCGGACATCTGTTTTCTTTTGTTCGGTTTTTATTGTATCTGAATGTGTATCTGCGTATGTCTGTGTTTTGAAAAATGTCTAGCAAGACTTTGCTAGCTTAGTTTCCACTGGTGGGTATGCTGGGGGAGTGCATCACAAATAGCTTTCATTTTCTACTCTATTCACTTCTGGATTTTGGCCATTTTGAAATAATATGTTTTATTACTATAATAAAAGGGCTTACCAAAAAATCTATTTGTTATAGCAGTGATTTAAAATATGGTTAAATGTTTAAAAAGAAGGTTTAAAAATAGAGTACAAATGTCATTAAAAATGGCCTTTCTTTGGGCTATTTTAGTACATTTTCTTTTTTAGGTAGCTTAAAAAAAAAAGCTTCCTGTGTGCTATTTTCATGAAGTGATGTGTTTTAGATAAGTCTCAAGGCAAAACATTAACTATTTGGTCTATTAGATAGCTTAGGGTCTAAACTAACCTATGTAACTGTAAGTTGGATTATCTAGTTGAAGAGGTGTCCTGGCTGTGTTTATTTCTGCTAGATTTCAGTCTTGTGAGGCCTTTGAGATACTTGCTGGTGACAAGACAACTAGTAAGTGGTGAAGTGAACATCTAGCATGGCTGAACCACATAGAGGAGTGGATGAGATTGTAGAATGACAACAGTGAGAATAGTTGTAGAGCAGTGTTAGAAATAAAAATCACTATCAAATCATAGCATTCATGTCTAGTTTAAAAAATTTTATTAAGAAACACCTGTCACCTCACTGTGTAGAGCTTCCCTAAATGTGTAAACTTTAGTTTGTCTAGAATCTAAATATTTAGGAAGTATTTTTAAAAAAATTTGTTTTCTTTTTGAAGAGAAATTAGTAATAGTAGTTCTCTTTTGACATAAGATTTATTTAAAAGAATGTATTCTAAAATGTTGTATAGGACAGTAAATTTTGTGTCAAATTTTCTTTGTTTTCTATATCAGCAAAGAAAGAGAAAGAAGGAAGTAATACTTGAGTACGTGCCTCATGCATTGGATACATACCTCTAGAGTAGGCTGTATTTATTGCCATTTCATAAATGAGAATACTCAGTCCCCGTGAGTTGAGTAATATTAGTCTTTTAGGGAATATATTTATTTATTTATTTTTTTTGGAGACAGAGTCTCATTACGTCACCTTCAGTAGAGTGTCACAAACACATTAAACTCTTGGGCTTAAGCAGTTCTCTTGCCTCAGCCTCCCAAGTAGCTGGGACTACAGGCACTCGCCACACGACCAGCTCCCCTTTCCCCGAGACAGAGTCTTAAGCTGTTGCCCTGGGTAGAGTGCCGCCCTGGGTAGAATGCAATGGTGTGATAGCTCACAGCAACCTCAAACTTGAGCTCAAGTGATTCTCTTGCCTCACCCTCCCACCTCGCTGGGACTACAGGCGCTGCCACAATGCCTGGCTATTTTTTTGTTGCAGTTGTCATTGTTTTAGCTGGCCTGGGCCAGTTTCGAACCCACCAGCTCCCGTGTATGTGGCCAGTGCCCTACCCACTAAGCTATGGGCACCGCCTGGGAATTTTTAAATGTGGGATTTCAACTAATGTCTATTTAATATTGAGGTTCTCGCTGTGTTGCCCAGACTAGGGTAGTGGCATCATCATAGCTCACTGTAACCTCAAATTCCTGAGATCAAGTAGTCCTCTTGCCTTCAGCCTCCTGTGTAGCTAGGACTAAGGCACATGTTACCACATCCAGCTAATTTTTAAAGAATTATTACTATTTTTTGTAGAGATGGGGTCTTGCTATGTTATGAAGGCTGGTCTTGAACTCCAGGCTTCAAGTGATCCTCCTCCTGTCTCAGCCTCCCAAAGTGCTAGGAATACAGGTATGAGCCACCACAGCCAGCCAAGGCTCTTTTTAAAATCCTGTCACAGTGCATTGAATACGTATTATGAATAAGTAACTTAACTAAGCTGAATGATTCAAAAGAACACCAAAATAAGGCATAATATAAATCATAAGTTCCTCCTTTTCAGTCTCTGGTTGAAGCACAGATAATACATTAATGGATCATTGGCTATTGTGATGTGGAAAAATTGGTAAAATTTCTTATAAAATAGGACATTTGAATTTGCATTTCTATAGGATGATGAGCATTTTTTCATGTTTGCTAGCCATTGTCTGTCTTTTTTTTTTTTTTTTTTGGCTGGGGCTGGGTTTGAATCCGCCACCTCTGGCATATGGGGCCAGCACCCTACCACTTTGAGCCACAGGTGCCGCCCATTTGTCTGTCTTCTTGAGAGAAGGTTCTGTTCATCTCTCTTTCCCATTGATCTATGGCAGTGGTTCTCAACCTTCCTAATGCTGCGACCCTTTAATATAATTCCTGTGAGTTGCGACCCACAGGTTGAGAACTGCTGATCTATGGGATTGTTGGCTTTTTTCATGTGGATTAATTTAAGTTCTCTATAGATCCTAGTTATTAAGCTTTTGTCTGATTCAAAATATGCAGATAACCTTTCCCATAGTGTAGGTTGTCTATTTGCTTCAGTTGTTGTCTCCTTAGCTGTACAGAAGCTTTTTAGTTTAATTAAGTCCCGTTTGTTTATTTTGGTTGTAATTGCAATTGCCATGGCAGTCTTCGTCATAAAGTCTTTCCCCAGGCCGATATCTTCCAGTGTTTTTCCTATGCTTTCTTTGAGGATTTTTATCATTTAAAGCTTTAAATTTAAGTCCTTTATTCATCTTGAATCAATTTTTGTGAGTGGGGAGATGTGCGGGTCCAGTTTCAGTATTTTGCATGTGGATATCCAGTTCTCCTAGCACCATTTTTATTGAATAGGGAGTCTTTTCCCCAGTGTACATTCTTTTTTTTTTTTTTAATAGTGCATTTTATTTATTTATTGTTTGTGAGAAGAAACATCAAAAGCACTTGAGGGACCAGGAAGTGGGTCTTCTAGGGATGAGGCAGCATCCTGCTGGATAGTTTTTCAAATGTTCCTTCCAGTAGTCTGCCTCATTAACAGTGATTTCTAAGAAGTCTGATTTTATAGACTGACATGATTTCTTGTTTTGTTATGAATGCATGCTGTTCTAGTCCTTCAGTAAGTCCATCACACATTTTCACCATGGCACCTATAGGCAATTTTTCTGTAGTGTTAACATCATCTTTATCATCGTAAACATCTTCATTCAGAACCATTTTACCATTAGTCAATGAAGGAACAAGTGGAGCTGCACTAGCTATGTTAAAAATTTCTTTGATATCCACCTTTTCCACATTATTGACAGACTCTAAATGTGTATTTTTTGCACATGTTAGGAGTTCAGACTTTTTCTTCTCATTTGACATACAGAATTTTTCAAAGTCACCACTTTGTTCATCATCATCACTGAACTCATTAATGAATTTCTCTGTGGCTTCACAATCAGAAGCTTTATCACCACAAATCTTTAAAAATTTAATGCCATGTCTTTTCTTAAATTTCTGCAACCAGCCTGTTGAATATGTACAGTTCCCTTCAATTTTCAGTTCATTGTGATAGATCTTTGCTTGTTTCATTATCAGCATACCATTGAGTGGCATGTGTTCACTGCATTGCTGCCACATCCACTCTTTCAACACATGATCGACAGCTTCATTTTTAGCTTTATGCAATGTTTTCTTATTTTTCATTAACTTTTGTTCCTCACTTTCAGCATAGAACTTCAGCAGTTTATGCTTCTGTTTCTTCAGGTCATATGTGGTAGTCATTCCAACACCTTCTGTAAGATGCTTCACATACCACTATCTAGTTTCTCTAACAGCTTTACTTTCTGTACTATAAACATAAATGCTTCCTCTTTCTTATCATTGTTATCTCTAGGGGATCTGCAGGCCTTTTCAACATTTTCAACAATATCTTTGCATCTCAAAACAGAAAATAAGCAAAATAACACAGCGTGTTAATGCACATAGGCCTTGGGCTGCTGTTAGCACACACAGCCTGCACACGTGCCATTTAATTATTCTTTGTGGGTGTGCTTGCATGGAGGAATCTGGTCATGTACAGAAAACATATATCACAGTTGAAAGAGGATAGAAGATCTTTTGTCCTTCAACCTCTGTGAATAAAAGAGGTCAGGTGTGATATTTTTCACTTTTGGAATGTTGTTGCTCAAAAAGTTTAAGATTTTGTAGCATTGCAGATTTCAGATTATCAAATTAGGATGGTCGAGCATGAGGACACGTGCATTCAAATATTCATAGCAACTCAAATTCACAATTGCAAAGCAGGACACATCTTTTTTCTCACACGCAGTGCATCGCTGTATCAAGCGCCTAGGGCGGAGCCTGCAGAAAACAGCAAGAACTAAATATTGATCGTTGAATTGGACAAGGTCGACTCAGTGTTGGGTCTTCCCAGTGTACATTCTTGATTGGTTTATCGAAGATTAGGTGGTTGTAAGTTGTTAGTTTCATTTCTGGTTTTCTATTCAATTCCAAATGTCTATGTCTATTTTTGTGCCAGTACCATGCTGTCTTGACCACTATGGCCTTATAGTACACTTAATTTTTAATAAAACCAGAAAAAAATCTGAATATTTTTTCAGACACCAAGTGAGAAAAAACCTTGTAAACTTAAATACTCTACAAAAAAAAAAGTGTAAACTCTACATATCCCTTCCAAAAACAAAAAAATTCTCAACACTCACAGGTAAAGAATGAGTTTGGAAAGTGTATTCATAACAAACACTGAAGACAAGGCTAATTTCCCCACCACATAAAAAAATTCATGCAAATCAACAATTGAATTAATCAACTGATAAATTCTGTTTTTAACAGATAAACAGAATTTAAAATCTCACAAAAATGCAAATGCAAATAAATGACATTTGGAAAAATATTCAACCTCATTATCAATCAGGAAAATAAAAACTAAAACAAGAACATGTGATTATAATCTATCAAATTAGCAAGGATTCAAAAATTATAGTATATATTCTTTGTGGAAGAGGATAGGGTAACACAAATACCTCTTATACTGCTGGTGAAAGTATAAACCCAATGGAAAGCAGTTTAACAAAATATATCAAAAGCCCTTTAAAAGCTTGTACCTTCTGGCCTAAAAATTTCACATAACACTATTTCTATCTGATGTTGGACATTAAGCTCTCTCTATAAAGATATTCATCACACCATTATTTATAATAAAAACTTGAAAGCAACCTACACATTTACCTATAGCCATATGGGAAAGTGTCTTATGGCAAAGCCACTGAATGAAAACAAGATACAACAACTAAAATTCATGTTTATAAGCCATTTAATAATATGGGGAAATGTTTATATAAAAAGGCTAAGAGAACATAGAGGAAACAAGTGTTTATCTGTGAGTGTTACCTTAAAGTTGTAAAAATGTTTACAAGGAAAAAACCAAAATGCTGTTATTGTAATGCTTTCGGAATACAATTTTATTTTCCCATTTCTACTTTTTTGTTTTCCAGATATATAGCAATGAGCATACTAATTTAATACAATAGAGGCTTTCTTAATTGACTCATCACTGACCAATGTTCTCCATCTCTCCAAAACCCAGGGGGCAGCAGAGGCCATGGCAGGCTGTGGGCTCTTGAGTGGTAGGCACCCTTTATCGAGCAGGCCTGCCCATTCCTGCTCCCACCGGTTGAGTTGTATACCTGCCAACAAGTCATTGTTTTTTCCCAAACCTCTTCATGCCAGCTGTGCTTGTTATTGTAATTACATAATTCTATTAAATTATAAAAATTGATGACACTCTGAGCGAGAAAAGGATTACTGTTCCAGTGAAAACCAAGTTGAATGCTTTGGAAAGACTTTTTAAGGCTAGAAAAGAGGAAGGTACGCAGTTAGATGTGGGCAAATAAAAGATTCATAAGATACAGAAAGTTTCTACACAAGGCATCACAGCTTTGCCTTCCCAAAGTCTAGGATACCAGGTGCAATGAGTCTCCCATTGCTTTTAGAAACTGTGGGATGACATGTCACTTTCCTAAGAAAGGACACATCAGAGCTAAAATGTGAGAAGACTTTTAAGAAATGAGGTGAAAATAATTTCTGAGTCTCTTCTGAAGTCCTAGGTGAGGAGCTACATTAGGAAGAGGCAGCTGTACAGGACAGAGGAGATGGGTGTGAGTGAGGTATTGCGAGCCATTGGGCATAGGAATAAAGATTGCAGGAAATGCTTACAAAACCAGATCAGGAAGCACTACACTAAGCTGATACAAGGAACACCAGAGGAGGAGCAGATTTTACATTTAAACAACAACAACAAAAAGGAAATATTTTACTCCCAGAAACAGAATGAAATATATTCACCTAAATCCAGCTTACCAAAGAGACACCTTCAATGGAACAAGACACAAGCCTGAAGAAGGCACTATATACCCCAGAAGCGAGTGCCAACTACCTCAGCCACGAAGCCATGAAGTACAACGACACTCCTTGATCAGGAAGTCTACTGGAAGCCAGGAATTTGACATTCCACATGAATAAACTCATCTAATCTTCACAAGCGCTGAATGGACACCCAACATTTTTACAGATGCTGATCTTGGAACTAGAGGTGATTATCTGCCCAGATTTCAAAGAAGTGGTTCACAGGTATGAAGACTTCAAAGTTTTTGCCAGGAGAAAATATTTCAAAACACAGGCATCAATCATCTACTAAGCTTTCAGGAAAAAAAAAAAAAAAAAAAAGATTACCAAGTCAAGTCCCATCTCATATCCGCAAAATGTGAACCTCCAGGTAGAGGGATCAGAAAGTTGGTATTTATTTTCAAAGTTCCCCAGGTAAATCTGAAACTCAGCCAGGCCTGGGAAGCCCTGGTCTACTGCATCCCCCATCTTTGGGAATTGTTAAAGCTATTGGTACCATGTGTGTCCAAGTCCAGAATGAAATGAAAGATGTTCTCACTCCAGGAAAAGTGGGGCATATTGATCTGTTTCCTCTGTTACAAGATCATAATTTAGAGATGCTCCCTACTTCCCACTCTACTTAATTAGAATAAAAGAACTTTGCAGTATTTATTGAAACCTGCAGAAAATAAACTGCCTTGTAGGTCTGCAGTATGTATTACTTGTAGAAGCACCAAATTCTCTAGATGGTACAAAAAGTAGAAAATCATTTATCTCCTATAGAAATAGGCTCCATCAATTGTGTTCTTGAAACAGAGCAACATAGGAACGTGGGTGCTAGGGGTCATGAGACTGGGCGTGATGTTCTATGTTTAGTAAGTAACACCTATTTCAGACAAAGCCAACACAGGACAGCCACCCTTGTTTCTCTCATGTAAATACAGCAGCAGTGCTCAGTGGTCCAGGCCAACTGTCAGAGACTTGGCTGAAAGGTACCTGAAATGCTTAGCCAACCTAACCCCCACTGCACTAGTCAGGCTCTTACCTACAGTCTACCAGTGCCATGTAAATCAAAGGCACACAAAGAAAAAAAAATCCATTAGCCACTTCTATATATAAAGCCTTTAGCATAGTGCCTGGCATTTTAAGCAATTGCTCAGTAAATGTTAGCTGTTATTAAATGTATTACTGTTAGCATGCTATCATCATCAAAAATACCTTATCAAGTAGAGGACACTTGACCCAGTGTTCCAATTATTTATTGCTATAAACAAACCACCCCCAAAAATGACAATTACATTTATTTTGCTCAGGAATCTGCGATTTGGGCAGGGCTTAGGGGTGGCAACAGCTGTCTCTGATGCCACTTGGCATCAGCTGGGAGGACCCCTCACCCCCTGGCTGGTGCCTGCACTGGGCAGACACAAAGAGCTGGGAGCTGGGATAGCTGGGGCTCCTTGCATTTCCATTTCTCTCTCTCTCAGTCTCTCTCTTCTCTCTCAGTCTCTCTCTGTCTTTCTCTCTCCGCATCACCTCTGCAACGTGGTGGCTTCAGGGCCACCCAGTTTCTTATCTAGCAGTTTAAAACTTCAAAGATGCACATACAGATCCAGCCTCAGAAGTCATGTGACATCATTTCCACTGACTTCTACCCACTAGAAGCAAGTCACTAAGGCACGCACATAATCAATGAGAGGAGAATCAAACTCCACCTTTGGATGGGAAAAGTCTCAAATTTGCATGTACATTTTTAAACCACCACACCTAAGAAAATCACTTCCCACTCCTTGATATTGGACTCTTCATTGCTTCCAAAATATGCCAACCTGACAAGTCCTGACGACCCATTGCTTACATGAAAATACACTATTACTATCTTTATCTTACAGAACTTGAACACACTCTACATTTTACCTAGATTTTACAGGGCAGGGCACTGAGTCCTGCAGAGGTTAAACTTCTTGTTCCAAAGAGCAGTACTGGTAATAACCAACACCACGGCCATAATAATACCATACATAAACATTCCTCTATTTACAGGCATTCTTCCACATACTCTACAAATGTCATAGTAGAGTCTTACATAGTCTTTGCCATATTTATAGGAGCAGCTACTGTTTTTCCAGACAGGTAAACTGAGCCTCATCAATATCATATGATTTTCCTAAAGCCCAGGCTTTGGCTTGGCTTTGTGAAGTAGCCAAAAGGAAGCTTGAGATTCCACCTGTCTAACTCCAAAACCAGAGCTTAGTCCATCGCATGAAACTCCCTGGCGGTCAGCTGGTTAGGGTGGCGGCTAAGCGGTCGGTGAGAGGGTTAGGGTAGTACCTCTGGCTCTAGTCTGGAACTCAGAGCTGTCAAACTTTTTCTGTAGAAGCTTAGACTTAAGACTAATCCCTGAGAGGTGAACTATAATCAGGGATCTAACATTGGATCTTTTCTCATAGGGGAAAGGAAGAATGGGTCCCCGGGGTCCTCGGGTTTTCAGAGCCCCGAAGGACGTAATGTGCTGGCACAGAAGGGATCACAAGCCACTGACTAACAGCAGTTTTGCCAAGCTGAGATCTACAAAAGAAGTGCGAGGATGAAGAAATTGGAGCAGTCTACTCCTCCCTGGGGGTCCGTTTGTACAAGGCACAGTAAAGGAAGAAGAGTTCAGTTCAAACCACCCATTAGTGACCACTGCTTCTCTTTTGTTTTCTCCCCAAACTGCTCTGTGCAAATAAACAGAGCCCAAGGGTTCTTACATCTTCCTGAGGGTTCACCTTCAGCTAACGAAGGAAAAGAAAAAGCTCTTAAAAAGACATTTCATGAGATTTGCGTAATTTATGAGTAGGTCTAGCCCCTTTCTTTAAGTTTCCTGGAATCAACTCAATTGCAGGAAGACGGGTAGGCAGAGGGAAAAAAATAAATAAATAAAAACTGAAGTGGATTTTAGAACAACCTGGCAAATTAGCAAAGTTTTTAACATCATTAAAGAGCTCTTAAATATTCTTCCTCGAATTCCATTTTTATCCCATGAATGCATTTCAGTAATTGCTCTAAAGGAAATTGTGGGACTTTGGCACAAACATAAATGTTTGTATGATTTAAAGTGCAGTGGCAGCAAAGATCATGATTTTTTTAATTGCTAATTCTTAAAACTAACCTCGGCTTGTCTTATCTTGAAAAATGCCAGTTCCTATCAGCAGAAACTATAATAAAGACAATGCATATATTATTTAGTTGTTTATAATTGCAAACAACTTAGCTATATTTTAATACTGATCCCTCAGCTCCAACAAGAAGCATAAGTAGGAGATGATTATAATCATTCCATCATTCTGTAAATAGAACACTGGGACACTGGGAACAAGACTATTTTCTTAAAGCCAACAGCAGATCAAGCACAGAAGCTGACCTAGAAATAGGTGCCTTTCAATCCAACCACCTTACCCCATTATTGTTTAAGTTCAATCAGTATTTGCTGATCATATTCATCAAGGATAGAAGTCAAGAGCAGACAGCCTGGCCTATTGCTAAAGGAGCCTAAGTGGTCCAGTCCTGCTTAATTGAATTAGCTAGGGTGAGTAACACGAGCTGCCTTTTATTTTTTGAGAGTCTCATTTTGTTGCCCTCGGTAGAGTGCTGTGGCATCACAGCTCACAGCAACCTCAAACTCTCGGCTTAAGCGATTCTCTTGCCCCAACCTCCCAAGTAGCTGGTACTACAGGTGCCAGCCACAGGACCTATCTAATTTTTTGTTGCAGCTGTCATGGTTCTTTAGCTGGTCCAGGCTGGGTTCGAACCCACCAGCCTATGTGTATGTGGCCAGCGCCCTACCCACTGAGCTATGTGTGCCACCAACACGAGCTCCAAAATCCCAATGACTTCACACAGTGGTCCAATGCAAGAGACCGCTGGGGAGCATGGTGCTCTGCTCCACACGGTCACTCAGGGACCAGGATCCTTCCACCGTGGAGGTTACCAACAGGTCAACTCCAATGCCACTGCTAAAAACTAAAGAGAAAAGGTAGACAGCACCCCCACAAAGGTTTCTGTGGACCAGGCCTGACAGTGGCAAACGTTCCTTTCACCCATTTCTCATGGCCCAGAACTCAAGCACACAGCCACCTAAGTGAGGGGGAGGCTTTAGATTAGCTCTGTGCCAACGAGGAAAAGAAAATTTCTTGGTGAATGCAGGATTATCTCTGCCACCCCAACTGGTGACAAGGTAATTCTAGGCTAACACCAGTCTCTCTAATCCAGACCCTGATCTAGTTAGTATAAAGAGCACCATAGAAAAAGACATGCTCCCTGGCCTCTAGGAACTCCAATTTAAAACTCTACACTGCACACTCAAACCCAGGTCTGTGGCACAGACAGACACGACAAGTGTACACTAGAGCCAAAAGCCTTCCCTTCTGGCACAAGGGAATCATGTTAGCCATTCGGATCTGCTTCTCAGAAGCTTGTGACTATGTGATGACACACAGTCTCTGACACCTCACACTTCTGGGGCCTTGTCTCAGGTGGATGGTGCAACTCCTAGGCAAGGCTCAGTATCCACTAAAAGAGGACTGTCTCAAGATTACGCTGGATCTTGCCCAGTTAAAGCCACCATGATGCCAATAAGATGGATTGCAATCCTAGGGAGGACACAGGGCAAAAGCCAAGGACCAAATCTCACCTGAGGCTGCTGAGAACTGTCCAAATGAAGAGGAAATGAACAAGGTGCCCTTGTCAGCACACTTGTGCTTGTTGTGCTAATTTCCCTGTAAATATAAGCAAAGCCTTTTAATTAACTTAATATCAATTTCATTTTTCTCACATTTTGTTCTAATTATGGCTGGATTTAAAGCTCACACAGCATAATTTAGAGCCTTAGAATGAACAGCTTTACAAGTTTACACACGAGTGACTGCTGAGCCTGAATGAAGGAAGGCTGCCGACATCTGTCCTGTCCCGGTCGCTGGCAGCCCTGTGCTTACCCCAGCACAAGGCCCCCTCCGCAGTCCCTGAACCAGCAGCCTACGAAATCTTATACCCAGGAGACAGCAAGCGCCAACTTCACAAAGCAAGACCCAGAAGGGGGCAGCAGGCAGGTGTCTCTGAAAAACTTTTCTCCAAGTTTCAGCTTCCTCACATGTAAAATAGAGAGACTAGTGTAAGGAGGCTTGATCTCAAATTAAGCAACACAAAACATGTGATAAGTACTTGATGGCAAACTACGATGCACATGCATATGGACAAATATTTACTATTGTACTTCATGAAATCCAAGATGCCTTCCACTGTGAGATACACCATTGTTATGTATCCATAAGGGGAAGACATGCTGCCGATTAAACTATCACACACCACTAATCACAAGGTGAATCTCAATTTCAGAGCTGTAAAAATGTGCAAAGTACAGTTACACATGGCAGTTTCAATCCATGAGATGTCTTCACGTCAAATCTAAGTTCACAAAAATGCCCAGGAACTGAAGGATTCTAAGTTCATTGAATTTTTCCAAGAGCCTTGCTTCATTTTAATATTAATATCCATTGAAACATATTGGGGGTAGAGAGGAGGTGGCAGACACTATGGATTCACAATGCAAATGCCATTCTTTCTTTCCTTCTCTTTTGATTTACTTTTTCTGGAAAGCAACTATTCTTTCAAAGCAAGTTTAGTCATGAGACTATGTCCTGGCCCACATGTGGGAGCCTACCAGGCAGAGTTCTGGAAAAGATTTTCTTTCCTGATTAAACAAAGGAAGAATGGGTGGGCACCAGTGCAAGCATGCCTACCTTGTACAAAAGATGCAATGGCTGGAACTACAGCAGCCATCTTGTACTCATGAAGAAAGGATCAAAAGAAATGCAAGGACATGAGCTATGACATCATGATGACAAACCAGTGCTAGCTACTACTACTTTAGGACTTAAGTGAGAAAAAGTTGCCTGCTCACAAATTAATTCCTAAATGACATAGAGATTTTTAAAAATGAATAAAACCTATTCTCTTGGAAACTACTGGGTCTAATCATGTCAACAATTCATTATAATGCAAGGGAGAGATGAACAAGGGCTAAAAGAAGGCCCATGGAAAGCACCACAAAGGCCTGGAAGAATAATTAATCCTCACAAGGTGATCAGGGAAAGTTTCAGGGCACCGAGGGCTTCTAAACTGGTCCTTGGAGAACGCATGAGATTTCAATAAGATTGGGGGAGGGGGTTTAATTCATAATCTGAGAGTTAAAGAACCCTGAAATCATACAGCTATCATTTTATAAATGCATAAACTTTGGTCCCTAGAGAGAAAGCAGACCTAGAATCCTGACCCTGAGTTCAGGCTCCTTCTACCAGGGAGGTACGACACCTGGCAAGCTGTGTGTAACCACAGGACGACCCTCAGCAAACACTAATCACACTATTAGCCATTGTGTCTGAAGCCAGGATGGAAGAAGTTCTGCTGGAAGCTCGCTCCCTATTAGCTGTCAGCAAGTCTGTGTGCTGGTGTCTGGATGCAGCCGCCTGTAATTATGGCAGCGGTTTATTACTCATGCATGGCAAGGCTGCGGCTCTGCAGTTAGCAATGACAGGGACATTATTAAAAAGGAAAACTTCTCTATCAGTGGCTAAGCCGGTTGTCATTCACGTGTCAGAGCAGTCTGAAGATCTGCGAGGAGCACCCGCTGGGGGACAGGCAGGTCTTTCTGCTGTGTGAGTCCTGCATTTGTTCTGAGTGCCAAGAGAGGGAGAGAAAGAAAATGAGGGCTTCACCCTGCGACACTCTTCCCAGGGGCCACATGGCACTCACTGAACATCCAGGCTGCCCTACCAAGGGGGGACAGTTTATGTACTCCACTGAGGCTCCTGTTCCCTTCTTCTGGATCCCTAGGTAGCGGCTGAGAACACGCAGTTCTGCTCCCACAACACAGCTTTCCTTCTGAATCTGGAAGGGTGGGAGGACACAGAGGCCTGGCGGGTACCCCAGACCACACACCCATGTGGACTCAGTCCGCAGCTGGGACAAAGCCTATGTGAAGTGGGCTGCTGGGAGGCCAATGGGGTGGAACAATCTGTGTCACTTAAGAGCAGCAGCAGGAGTGAGGGGGGCAGGAGGAGACCAAGTCTGGAAAGAGATCGTCCCCCCAGCCTCTCCACAGCCTCCCGCAGAACCCCTCCAGCCCACTCACTTCCACTCTGTCTCCAGACAGAATGGGGAACAGGAAAAAGAGACCTGTCATCATGTGCTGGGTGAGCGACGCGCCCAGCTCAGATGAGAGCTTGTACCATTAGGGCGCTGACACCTGCCACGGTGGGACCCCCTCAGGAATGGCTGCTCTGCCACGAGGGGGATGTCACAGAGGACACAGAGGTGAGGACCTTGGATGGAAACTGAGCCACAGGCAGCTGGAGATGGGGTGTGGCTGGGGCTAGGCCTTGGGGAGAACTGGGAGCCCAGGAGAGACCTCAGGTCAGGGCTCCCAGGGTTCATTCAGATTTTCCAAAGGCAACAATTCCAGGTGCTGACTCTTAATTGTGGACATGGACATAGAGGGAACATCTCAAGTGAGGCAAGCTGGGATCACTCTGAGGTTCACGGGTTTGGATGAGTGATGTGTTCAAACGCATGGCCAACAACAATGACAACAGTGACACCAGCACGGCACACTTGCTGCTGCACGCCAACCCACTCTCCTGCCCATCCTCACAGGCACCAACTTTAGTCACCTGACAGCTCCCCACACCTAAGGGAATGAGTCCAAATCATCCTGGCATTCAAAACCTGGCACAAGCTGGGTGAACTGGCTGGCGACCTGTAGAAGACTGAAAC
>CAUYPK010083214.1:0-16121 GCA_963574355.1 Loris lydekkerianus
CAAGGCCCGGCCTGAAACTGCCTCTACCTAGATACAGCCAATGTGGTACCATGCCACTGGCCCGACCCTGTCACTCACCTCTTCCCCCGCCTTCTTTCCCTGCCCCTTCTCCACAATAAAAAAAAAATAAAATAAAAAAAAAAAATAAAAAAAAAAAAGAAAATGTGGTATGGCACCAATTATGTGGTCATTGTGAGGACAACTACCTGTTGAAAAATTCTTCAGCATTATCATACAAAGAATCATTCATTTTCAAAATCCTTTCAACTCTGCTGCACTGTTTAAAACTCAAAGAATTAGGTTTTGTGATGTAACATTCATTGGTTCCTATGTCAAGGACTTATGAATAATAAATGTCACTGTTCAATCTGGTTGTTGCATGCAATAAGAAAAAAAGTAGTATCATTGACTGCATAAGTACATATAAAAGTTAATATTGCAATAACAAAAGAAGCACTATTATTAAACACTTAAGTATATATAAGTAAATATTTATTGCTTGCATGCAAGGAAAATTGAATATGAATATTTTAAGCAAAATAGAATTTATTAGAAACATTTGAGATGTGTTTAGTTTGTACTGAGAACTATACAGTTAGAGAGGCCTGAAAAACTTATGGTGTTTTGTAAATACCTACCGTATATACTCGAGTATAAGCTGAGTTTTTCGGCACAAAATTTGTGCCGAAAAACCCGAACTCAGCACAAATTTTGTGCCAAAAAAACTCGGCTTATACTCGAGTATATAGGTACTTGGAATAAATGAATGACTAAAAGTGCCATATTTTAACTCCTCTGTTGCAGGAGTGAGAAACAGAGTTATCTTAACAAGGGTCCTACTCAAAATGAGTGACTTGAGTTTAATAATGGAACTATTTCCAACAATGTAGATGATTTACAAAAGCTGTTATCATCCTTGGTCTGAAGGGACAAATAATCATTGCAGTTTCCAGAATCAAATAATAAAGACATGTAGAAATGGATGCCTTGAGATGAACTGTGACTTACTCAGGAAAGAGTCAGAGAATAATTTATGTGACTACTCCTTTCTTCCTTATCCTGGTTTCTATAGGAGGTCTGTTTTGGCTAAATACAATTGGTAGCCAGATTCAGTGGAGGTCATTACTAAAGTCAATGTAGGTCAACATGCTGGAGGTGAGTGCAGAATGGAGAAAGGAGAATGACCTGAGTAGAGAGAAATGTCTAGCACAATTTTGAATTTTGGAGATATATGCTTACTTACTCCTTCTTCCATGTAACTGTCGGGTAGTCTAGAAAATAAGTATCCTATTCAAATACAAGTTAGAAAAAATAAGTTTAATCTGTCTCTAGACAAAGAAAACATAAAATTATGTATTTTTTACATGTGATGAAAATTCCATGTAAAGTTTCCTTTATGCAGATAAAATGTAAGATAAAGCTTGTCACTATGAGCCCAAAACAAAGCAAAACAGAAATATGAAGTAATCACTGCTATACAGGAACATAAACAGAAACTCTGAAAAAAGATGATGGGGTAATAGCAGAATATGAAAATAGAACTAACACAATTAATGGAAAAAGAAAAATAAAAAACAGAAGCTATAGGCAAAATTATTTAAGAAATAAGTACTATATTACAAGGTACATGGAAGAAAATAGACACCGTGGAAAGTACAGCAGGTGACACAGAAAATAGTATGAGAAAGGGTAAGTAAACAAAGCAAAAATAAAGAGCAGAAAATAATTTAGAAAGTGATATATACTAAGACGTATAAGGGAGTGCAAAGGAGATTCAACACACTTACAACTGGAGTCTTCAAACAATAAAGCTAAAACATGATATAAGTAGGTAGCTAAAATATAGAAAGACAAATAATGAAGATAGACATGATTCTCTTTAGTATTCAAGTAATTGTTTCCTCTCTGGTCTCTTCAGGTCTTGTGGTCCAGGTCGGCCTATTCTTACTAGCACATAGACACTAATTATCCCTGTAGTTTCCCTACATACTGTTTACTTTTATAACATTAAACTTTTATGGAACCCCTCTTATTATCTTTCTATTTGATGTATATCATAAATTTGTACCTCTAGCTGTGACTTTTCTTACAAATCCCAAGTTTGTACACAAAACCACTACTTGATATTTCCTCTGCAAAATCCTTTCAGAAACATCCACAAATCTGCATACATAAAACTGAACTTCTGGAATTCCTTCAAATACCATCTCTACCACACCTTTCTCCATTTTAGTTAATGGCAACTTCATTATGCAGTTTTCTAGGCTAAAATCTCATTTATTCTCCAAATTCAACCTATTAGGAATACTATATATTATCTTTAAAGTATATACAGAATGTTACACTTTCCCATCTCCTTTATTAGCAATTCCCTGTCAAGCTGTATATGATTCTTATAAAAAAAATCACAAACATAATTTGAAAGTCATTAAAGATGACATTAATAAATAGAGCAATATGCATGCTTTTAAATTAAAGTTCAATAATATAAATATAAATATATCCAACATAGAGATTCAACATAATCTCAAGCAAATTCCCATTTTTGAGGTAATTCTTAGAATTTTGTGGAAAATTATAAGCAGATTCTTAAATTAATATGGAAAGGCAAAGGGCCAATTGGATACTCTTAGGACAGAAGACTGACGGTAGGAGTAGGTAAAACAAAGACATCAAAAGTTGTTCTAAGTGAATAGAAATTGACTTGGACAATTTAGACAAAGTTGAGTGTTGACCCAGAGAGCAAAATATCAACCAAATGGAAAAAAATACAGTGCCCAGAAATAGACAATTATATACATGGACAATTGATAAGCGATTTAAGTAGCATGAAGAGCAATGAGTAAAATAAAGCCTTATGTTAATGATTTGGTGGTGTGGGAAGAGAAAAAAAAAATGTAATTAAACACAACTTCGTTTTGTATAGATTGAAGTTCTAGCTTCAGGAGTAAAAAAGGATTTATTAACCAGAAATTTTAAAAAATAATAACCACGGAGCAAAAGACTGATCAATTGAGATGAAGATATCCTGTTCATCAAAAGTTACCAATGATGTGTATCTAGCAAGGACCAACACTTAGAAATATAAAGAATTCCTAAGAATACTTTTTTTTTTTTTTTTTGAGACAGAGTCTTACTTTAGTCATCCTTCATAGAGTGCTGTGGCGTTATAGCTCACAGCAACCTCAAACTCTTGGGTTCAGGCAGTCCTCTTGCCTCAGCTTCCCTAGTAGCTGGGACTAGTAGACAAGAACCCAACACAAAGCAATGTCTTACTAGTATTTTTTTTTCTTTTTTCTTTTTAGTAAAGATGGCATCTCAGTCTTGCTCAGGCTCGTCTCAAACTCCTGATCTCAGGCAATCTTCTCCTTTCAGCTTCCCCGAAAGCTAGGATTACAGACCCGAGCCACTGTGCCCAGCACCTGGGAATAAATGTTTTTAAAATATGATTTAAATGAACATTTTACATAAGAGGAAATACAAAGGTCCAATAAAAATATGAAATTATAAAATAAAAAATTAAAATATGGAAATTATTCTTAACTTCATATTAGTGAATTATACATTAAAATCACAATGAGCAATCATTTTTATATTTTTATATATAAAATGGAGAAATAAGTCTAAGAATATCAGCACCATTGATGAAAAAAGAGAAGTGACAACTTTACTGGTGGAAATGTAAATTTTCACAAAAATTTTGTCAAGAACCATTAATCATATCCCATGACCCAGCAATTTCTTTAATGGGTGCATGTCCTTGAAGAATTTTTGTACTTGTGAAATGCAAAAGAATGTTCATAGAGGTCCTATTTATAACTGTTACAATGAAAAAACAACCCAAATTTTTATCAAAAGTAGACTCAGTAAGTAAATTGCATTTATTTAAATGGAATACTGTAAAAAATTGAAAATGAGTAAACCATAACAATCTGCAGATACATGAATAAATTTCTCAAATTTAAGATTAAAAGAAAAAGAATTTAAAAAATTATATTGTAGTTTTAGAACAGTCAAATTAAAATATACTATTTGGTATATCAAATGTAGAAGGTAAAACTAGAATGAAGAGCAAAAGAAATTACTATCACAAACATCAGAATGTTTATCTTTGGTTGGAAAAGGAAAAAGGGTTTGGGAAAAGGAAGGAAGAATGTGAGAGATAAATTCAGTGCTCCGTTTCATAAGACTGATGAGCAAATTTATGTTATTATTATTATTATTACCAGTATTGTTATATTGCTAGGTGCTATCTACTTTCTTATATAAGAATATTTCAAAATTTAAAACTTCAAAATAAAAGAATAGGATATACTGTTGTTGAAGTCATCTCATTTATCTCCACACTATAGGATTCTACTTTTTAAAAGTAAAATATGGTTTTAAAAGATTCTCAGTTTTATTTGAGATAATTTGACAGATTATAAAGAATATTCTAAAAAGAAGTATAATTAGAGTTTGTTGACTATTATAAATTGTAGTAGTTAAACAACTGGGGGAAGGGGAGTCTAGCATTGGAATGTGCAATTAAGCTGGCGGAATAGAATAGACAGGTCAGAAATAAATTTTTGACTCATAAGTTTTTAATAGCTGATAATGGAGGCAAAGCTAACTGATGGGAAACTTGAATTGTGTTAAAAGAACTAATTCAAAACATGGTTATAAAGCTCTCACTTCATATCATATACTAGAAAAAACTGTAGGTATATTTAAAAAATATGATTCAAATGAAAGGACATAGAAGATGAAAACTAGGTGAAATTTTATGGAAAGTGTTGACATTTTCTACATTAAGCAGATAAAAAATTACTCATGAAAATACTTCAATGTATAAAATCTTAAATTTCTCTGTGTGGAATAATAGAAACAAAAATTTAAAAAATATCTTGAAAGTTATTGGACAAATGTTTTATCTTTATGTATATAAAGGTTATGGAAATTGATCAGAGTTGCCTTCAGCATCTATGTGTTTCAAACCAAAAGATTTTAATGTGGATATTAAAGAAAACAGCAATAAATGTGTAATGTAGTCAACACAACAGTCATAATAACATAAGCCCAAGACATGGCACACAAGTAACACATAAAAAGAAACTATTAATAGAAACCAAGTATGTGAAAAAATGGTCACTCTTATAGATTTTCTTACTACCAAAAAAAAAAATCAAAATAGTATATTAATAAGCTGTAATGATAATAATCAGCATAGCAAAAGCATCATGTAATTGACATGTAAACATTGCAGGTATCATCACATTTTGGAAAGTTATTTAGAAGCATTGTATCAAGTTTCATAAAAATATTTTTGTCTTTTTTTTTTCTTTTCTTCTCTGTTTTTGTTTTTTATTTTTTCTTTTTTTGTTTTTTGATACAGTCTCACTTGTCATCCTGGTCCTGGGACAGGGTGCTGTGGCGTCATCATAACTCACAGCAACCTCAAACTCTTAGGCTCAAGTGATTCTCTTGCCTCAGCTTCTTAAGTAGCTGGGACTACTGGTACCTGCCACAATGGTTGGCTAACTTTTCTATTTTTGGTAGAGACAGGAGTCTCTCTCTTTCTCAGGCTGGTCTTGTACTCATGAGCTCAAGCACTCCATTAGCCTTGCCCTCCGAGAGTGCTAGAATTACAAGTGTGAGCCATTGCCCCCAGACTATAAAAATATTTCTAACCAGTGACCAAAAAAGAAAAATACCCTATCTGTGAATCTATCCAAAGGAAACAGTAATCCAAACTATGGGAAAATATCTTCAAAAATAAAAATATTAAGGCTGGGTGCGGTGGCTCAGCCTGTAATCCCAGCACTCTGAGAAGCCAAGGCAGGCAGATTGCTTGAGCTCAGGAGTTCAAGACCAGCCTGAATAAGATCAAGACCCTGTCTGTAAAAAAAGTAGCCAGGCTTTGTAGCAGGTGCTTATAGTACCTCCCAGCTACTTGGGAGGCTGAGGCAAGAGAATCACTTGAGCTTAAGACTATGAGGTTGTTGTGAGCTATGACCCCAGGGTGACTGAGTGAGACTGTCTAAAAAAAAAAAAAAATATGTATATATATATATATATATATATAGAGAGAGAGAGAGAGAGAGAGAGATATATATATATATATATTACTGCACTATTTGCAATAGCATGATATAGCAACTTAACTAGTTATTCAATGATGGAAATGGTAAAGTACATCAATTGAATGTGATATTCTAAAAGCAAATGATTTTTGAAACACTGTGTAGAAACATGTCTGTATCAAAACATGTATGTTGTGATGTTAAGTGACTTAGAACAGACATGAAATTACATATATGCTGATAAACAGAGAAGATACATTAGACAAATTACTGGGAGGAAATACACCAACACACTAACAATAATGTATTCATTATGAGGGTGATATTCTGAGCATCTTTTCCATTTTTCAGTAATTTCTTTACTAGTGTCAAATGACCTTCGTACTTAAAAAAATAAATATAAAAGTATTGCTGATACCTGTAATCAGTTATCTAAGCCTCTATACACTATGTGGACGAGTTGTGTGAGTAACACTTTACACAGATTTATAACAAATATATCTCATTGAGGTATTTGCATTTTCTGAATAACCTTGAACTGACAAATATAAGAATACTTAAAAAATAGAGGATGCCTGGTGATAATCCACTTGAATGTATTCCTTAAATCTTAGCATGTCAAATAATCACAATTTAATGATCATGAAAAAGACATTTTCTAAGTGCCGGTGAGAAACAGAACTATGCAATAAATGTTCCAGAAAGACAACATTATAGCAGCTTCTATGAACTGCCACAGATAGGAAGAAAACATTCTCCAAGTACGCACTGAGAATTGATGAAAATATTTTGAGTATGGGTGTTCTTCTCAATGAGAACAGACCCCAGTCTGTCTCTCTGAAATGTTAAACTGTTAAATGATTTAAGTTTATGTCCCCAAAGAGGTGAGAGTAGGGAGCAGGGCAAAGAGTGTGGTAGCACAAAGGCTTCTAAGCCTTTTCAAGATGTCTTATAAACATTACTGTGTTTGCCAGTCACACTGCATGTCACCAATAATATTGCAACATCTGCCTCTGTGTGAGCCACTGGTGATCCTACCATTCGCAGACCAGTGGGGAGAATATTCACCCCAAAATGTATCACTAATTAAGTCTATACCTTCTTAGATGGACAAACCTCTCAAGGCTTTAAAAATTTAAGAACTAAAATTTGCATAAATAATTTTACATAATGTCATTTCGAAACTGAAAGATCTTTGCTGGTTTCATTAGGTGTTTGCTTTGATGGGTTTTTTTCCTACATACAATACAATATAAAGCAAGTTCAATTTATACTTCATACAACAAATTCTCATTAAGAAAAGAAGGAAGAAGGGAAGGAAGGGAAGGAGAGAGGAAAAGGAGAAAAGGAAAAGGAAAGAAGACTAGAATGGACATTAAGGAAAAAGTTAGCTTTTTTCAATATATATATATATACAGTATTTTTTATTGTTTTTACATTCATACAAGTACTGTATATTTTTTGTGCAATCTATATCCTGTTCATTTCTACTTTAATCATGAGCATTCATTCACTAGACAGTAATTTATAAATCACCTGCAGTGTGCACTGGGGATCCTGCAGTGCATAAAGTTGGGCCTTCATGGAAGTTACATTTTAGTGAAAGTAGAGGACAATTTAAAGTTTACTGAAACCTATATAATGCAGTGTCTGAGACACCTGCTATGAAGAAAAATGGTGTCAGGGACAGAGAAAGATGATTTGGTCAGAGAACAGCTCTCTGCATTGGTGACATTTGAGCAGAGATCTGGATGATGTAATATGGGGGAAGCATGTTCTGGACAGAGGAAATAGCCAAGAGCAAGAGTCTTGAGGTGAGAAGTAGAGTAGGGTGTCTATAACAGAGCAAATGGGAAGGAGAGGAAGAGGAGGTCAATAGAGAAGGGAGTGCCAGGGGTGGGAGTGTCTGCTATTATAGTTTACATACCACTTTGCATTTTTATATAATAGGTCTACTGCTCATTAAGTAGAAAAACACAAGCAAAGAAAGAAACAAAAAACCATGCTTTTGTGGAATTTTTTGGAAGGGGGTAATTAACACACAAATAACAGTTATTTAATCATGCTAAAAAATCCCCCAAATGACTTAGGAAATATACACACAGTTTGCATGCACCAGACTAGAAGGTTTGCTGAGTGGGTGGGAAACAATGAACAGCCCACAGTGTCATCGGATATTTTAGAACTGTGGACATTTCCATAGCAATTGGAGGTACAAAGACGCTGGTGTTAGAAAAGTCAGGCACTCATTTCCAAACAAGTCAGAATTTATTTAACATTTATTTTCATCAGAGCTGCAGCCAGTTCTTCGCCAGATTTAAGCCCTACCAAATGAGCCCTTTCAGGCTAGCTTGGAAGGGTTTGCAGACTCTCCTTCCTGTGCCCCGCAGGCTCGCACAACCCTGGGAGCTACCAATATTTATAAATCCAATTCAGTTCTTCTAATATGAAAGTGAGACCAGTTAGGGAAAGAGAGGCAAATTTTTAACATTTCATTTCCCTAACATTGGGGGGGGGGGGAATGGTAGACTCCACTGATTCTAATCTAAACAAATTTTAAATAGCTCATAAAAGGGATTTTTTTAAAAGAAGAGAGGAGGAAAGGAAAAGGAAAGAACTATGCAATGTGTATTTTGGAACTTTAAAAATATGTAAAATTTTTAGGCCTCTGGTTTATAAATTTGTTATAAACAATGGGTCTTGAGGTTTTATTTGATGTGTGGCATCTCGCTTCATTCCTTAGTGATGATTGTAATGTTTTTAGTTTGACAAGATGGTAAAAAAAATTACTATTTTCAGGTTATTGAAAACTCTCTGAGATAAAGCATAAGTATATCCTAAAATACTGTCTGTATTTCTCCATTATAAAAAAGTAAGATGTAATTCATATACTGACCACCTATTTAGCAAACTTGAAACTGAAAAACAACTCTGCCTTTTTATCCCTGATATTAGCAGCCTTCAGAACTAGTACAGCCCTCTGTGAAAGCCTAGGACATACTTAAAATTTTTACCACAAGCCATGTCACAGGTATAGAAATTTATTTCTGGACTAAAAATGCTATTAAAAATTAAAAGGAAAACAAATCTGTATATCATGTGAATTACGTTTTTACACAAATACAATTTTGCCTACAATAACAATGAGTGTTTCCAGTTAAAGATCAGACAGTCCTTAATTTTGTATTTATTTGCTTCACTTTCTGCTTGCATGCTATTAACCATTTAATAAATTTACTGACAACATACTTTATTTTTCATTTTACGTACATATATAAAATATCTGTGAACATCAGAGAGACTCCATATGCCTAAAAGTATGGTGATTTAGAAACTAGTCCAAGGACGTGTGAACTGAAAAAATGTGAATTATTATACTTCAGATTGTTTCCCTAATAAGCTTAAATCATCATAAAACTTTACTCATTTTATCCTCATAGATTCCTGGAGAAGGTCTTAGAAAAGGCATTATTATCTTCATTTGAGTAAGAAGGAAATTCAATGTGACATTTATTGGCATTTTATTTTAAATTTACTGCTATTATTAGAAGAGGTTGAAATGAATTTGATGCATTTCAAAATGGAAAGCATTACAATACATGAGGAATATTTCTACACTAGAGATGAAAATAAAACAAGGAGTTAAAATGTAGAAACTCAATGGAGAAAGCTACTTTAAAAAGGTGGGCTAATTAATTTTTTTCTTCCCAGATGCCTGGTCTACCTTATTAGGTCTTTTATTTGAATTCAACCTGCTCTCTTGTCTTTGAGAAAAAAACCTTCAGGCTTTTTAGAGGTTTCAGAGAAATTTTAAGAAGGGATTTGAGAGAGGAGATGATTTTGAATAATGGGCATGAAATAGGAGAATGTTTTCACAGTTAACTACAGCATGGAAAATTTCGATCTTAAAGGTGGAAATATGAAACTATAGACTATGTGTTTAAATTCTTTCTAACAAGGATAATAGTTGTACATTTTAATGTAATTTTCCCCTTTTTCTTCTTTGCTGGGTGCATAACCTTCACTGTCTTGGTCTAAGGCATCCCTCTCTCTGGGTTCGTGTATGATGAATGACATGGGTAGAGAGGATGTTGGAAATGTTGCTGAAGGCATTAAGAGCGAAAGACAAAAGTAGATGCTATACACCCAGCTTTTGAAAGTCAAAGTAGAATTAAGTAGCAAGACATACTTTTATTTTGAAAGACAACTCTTCAGATTTAGTTCTCATCTTATCATTAACAAGCAAGTCTGCATGACCCAGGCTCACAGAGTCCTCCTACAGAAGAGGAAAAAAACACTGGCCACCTAATGGTTGGTTGAAGTTTGGAAAAGGGAGAAGAAGAAAAGAAAAGCCCATCCATTTCAATTTTGGAGATTAGGGAAAGGAGAAAGAAGAGAGATGTGGGAATGTAAAGGAGCATGATTAAGGTAGGTTGATCTTTTCCTCCTCTGTGCTATGGGTATGAATGATGCGTAGCAGGGAGTGCTTCGTCCTCCCCACCCTACCTTCTTGCTGGAGAGTCCTGGGAAGTCTCTATGGAGACTATTGTAGACCAGTCTAAGGTCAAGTTGGATAGGCAGCATGGTCAGTCAAGGGGAGGAACAGACCATCCTTGTTTCCAGCATTAGCTATGAGTCTGACTGGGAAGTTTTCTAGAGAGGTTTGTGGGAATGAGAATAAGGTACTTTATTACCAAAAGTGAGGAACTAGAAGCAATTCAATCTCAGCCAAATTCTAGAGAGGGCTATACTGTCAACGAGGACTGGGAGAGCTGAAGTTGGCAAGGAAGGCTGTTGGGTCCACAGGGATACTAAGTGGCCAGGTCACTAGTCCCAGCAGCAACACAAGACATAATGTTAGGGAGAGAAATAGCATAGAGGGGTTTATCTGAGAGCATCAATGAATGGTATTGAAAAGGAATGTTTTAGTTAACTGATGAAACTTTTAGTTAATTTTCTTTCCTATTAACCTTTCTTAAGGGAAGACCAGAATAGTTTCAGAAAAATTAAAGGAGTTAACATTTCCTCTGTATACATTCAAATTGTTGTACATAGGAAAATGTAGGAACAGAACACGTTTGATTCATGTTCAAATATACATATGAATGAAAATATATTTTATAATTAATAATATTAATGTTTTCATTTGACTTTTCAACTTTTCTGTATCTGACAAACCATTGATATCACAACACTATGTTTCAATAAAATATGGATATCCCAAAGAAAAGTTTCTATTGCTATTTTCCCAAGATACTATATAAGCCTATCAGATTTTAGGTGATCGGCTACAGTTCCTGCTGTTTAAGAGCTTACATTCTCATCAATGTGTCAGGATTCATAGTCCTTCAACATAAGGGTCAAAAAGTATGAGACCTTCCTCCAGACTAAGAGGTTCAGAGAACAGAGAATCCAGGGTTTCAGTTGAAAGGCCATGCTGGAAGGATGTGGAGAATGATCCTTCACCACTGTGAAGGATTCTTCAACATAAATAATGAAATGTACTCATTAACATGAGACCAAACAGAGAGCACTTAGAATGATGGACATGGGGTTTTATTCTTAACCATATAGGAAATGGAAAACATGTTTTTGAGTTGGAACCTTAGTGATGAAACCTCCAGTAAGCAATGTCCATGATGTATAGGAGATCAGTCTAAGGAAATTCATTAAGAGTCTATTTCAGTAATTCAGGGACGAATTAATGTGTTCTCACCTTTAATACATAGTAGGAAAAAAAATCAAAGGAAATGTTTGCAAGGGAGTTACAGAAACAATCAGGAGTTTGGATGACAAGTTGAATAAAAAACAGAGGAAGAGGGACAGTAAGAATGACATTATTAGCTGAGTGCGATGGCTTACACTTGTGATCCTAGCACTCTGGGAGGCCAAGACAGGTGGTTTGCTTCATTTAAAGAGTTTGAGACCATCCTGAGCAAGAGCAAGACCCCATCTTTAAAAATAGCCAGATGTTGTGCTGGTACCTATAGTCCCAGGTACTAGGGAGGCTGAGGCAAGAGGATCACTTCAGCCCAAGAGGTTGCTATGCGTTATGTTGATATCAGGGCATTCTACCCGGGTAACAGAGTGAGACTCTGTCTCAAAAAAAAAAAGAATGTATTTGTTAATCCTGCTTACGGTTTATAGTAGTTTGAGAGGTTTATTCTCTAATCCTCAGTTTCATTGTCCCTTACTAAAAGCCTTTTTAGTTGGGTTTTATCTGAGATTCA
The DNA here is from genome assembly GCA_963574355.1 of Loris lydekkerianus. Classification (NCBI taxonomy): domain Eukaryota; kingdom Metazoa; phylum Chordata; class Mammalia; order Primates; family Lorisidae; genus Loris; species Loris lydekkerianus. The sequence continues at coordinate 12,293 of CAUYPK010083214.1, forward strand.
TTGGAAAAACAAAATTATATGAATGTAAAGCATTACACAGATGTTATTGTCCCTTCCCTTCCTACCAATCAGTGTAGTCAGTAACATCTCAAGACATTTTATAATGGAGAGAAAGAAAACATAACTATTTGGATATTTTAGTACATCAGACTTCTATTTCTTAGCTTTTGTTAGTATTTTCACAACTCCCACTCTATTGTTTTTTAATAGTCTTTAATTCATTTATAAATTAAAATATCTTAGCAGACATTCTTACTCTTTTTCCTCTAGGTACACTTCTACAAACTTTTTTTTATTCTAGCTATGCACAATATAGAGAATACCATTTATCCTTTTTTGGGAGTTCTGCAATAGTTTTTGTCTCCTTCATTCTTTCTACCTGAAAATCATCTGACTGCTATTTCAGATTTTTGTACAACAGAAATAAGATACAATTAATATTTGAAGCAGTTTAATTACATGAATATTTACCAATGTATTATACAAATTATGCCAATTTGAAAGATGTTAGAATTATGTGAAGAAAAGTTCCCACTGTTAAACAAGTTTGGGGAATCCTGATTCAACACTGATAAGTATGATCCTTTAATTTAGGACTTCTCGGAGCCCTTAGCAAATTCCGTTAGTTAAACTTTATACTGGTTACATAAATAAACTCCCGAATGTTAATGACTTAACGAAATAGAAATATAATGATTGATCTTGCATATCCTTCATTTTACCAGAAAAGGTAATAGTCATATATTCAAAGGGCATGATAGTTACATAGTCACTAAAAAGTTCCAGCATAGTCCAAAGATGGGGATTGCTCTGTGTAAATGAAGGTTTTATCCTCTTCAGTCTGTCGTTTTGCAGGTTACCCAGATTTTGATGGAGATTACTGCATCAGAGATTTTAGAGGGGATGCCTACTGCGATACACATCATTGCCATTCATATCTCATCATCTAGATAAGTGATTTTCAACCGGTGTGCTGCAAAAATTTTCAAAGATTCTTAATTAAATTATTTTTGAAAGAAGTTCAAAGCACAGTAAGCATATTGTTTTTTTTATTTTTTTTGAGCACATAATTTAAATGTGCCACAGAAGTTTAACTACAGGTTCATTTGCATCATGAGATAAAAAAGGTTAGCAAACGCTGATGTAGACCTAAGTTAAATAGCTACACCTTATTGAAAAAGAGTTGGAAATTTTCATTTTAATTTCTATCTGTAGCATCATTTCCCAGCGACACTCCTACTTTGTAGAAGAGAGAACCTCAATTTTAGGTGAATAGCTAAAAATCTTGTCACATATTAGCATAAATCACAAGAGCTCACCCTGAGTGCAGCAGCAATGCTGCAGACGGGCTGCCTTCAGCCTGTGCCAGGCCGTGACGATGACCTGGAGCTAAGTTAACATTAACTCCCAGTGAACATGTGATGTGAATGAAGAGTAAATTTTTTTTGTAAGAGATTTTGGGGTGATTTATTTTCACGTATATCTTAATCTACATTTTCTTTGATATAATAAATAATAGGACTCTTTATAGGGTATATTGCCTAGAGCTATTATTGCTCTGACAAATATATTTTGGGGATCTCTGGAACAGGGAATGATCTCAAACATTAATTTCTATTCCAAATAGTGCCATGTGCTACACACTGTTCTCTTGGATATAAACATCAAAGGTGTATATCAGCACATTCTGAAATCAGGGAAGCCCTAGAAATTTCCATCTTCCTCTGGAAAATTTTCAGATACATGTGGGTCATTACGAAAGTTTTAAAACAGACTGTGTTATCGTCCATCATTTCACTTTCAGAAAACACAGTCAGCAGCGTCCTTTCTGCTTCACCCATTGCCAAGATTCAACTTGCTTGGTTTATAGGTATGGCCGGAAGGGTTCCATTTGTTTCTATCTGTGCAAATTTTATGTGTCTTGATTTTTGTGTATCTCAAAATTTTCAAACGACCCACATACAATCCACATTGTTTTATAAATTTATGTGTCTCTACTATGTATCATTTAGTAAACCAGTCCTTATATAAGTCATCTTAATATACACATTCAAAATATTCAGGTAAACATGTAGTGTGCATGTAACATAAATACATCAGGCCTCAACAGAATGCATGTGTACATATAACTATTATATACCATAATAATAAGTAAATATCAGTAAATAAAATGCATATATATTTCTAATATTTGATTAAATAATAGAAAGGAGCACTTTGAATTAAGAAGATTCACAAAATTAGGCTAGTCACATAGATAATAGTGTGGATTTTTATCCATACTTTTATTACAAAATTTCCATTAAAATAAGAAACCTATTTCTATAGAACACAATTAAGTATTGATAATTACAAATTATATTTAAAATCTCACTGTAAAATAATTTAAGTATCTACCTCACAAACATATGTAACTATCTTTCTAAAATCTTATTTCTGATTTTTTCATTAATAGTATTTGGCTTTCTTTATATGTGTGTACACACACACACACACACACACACACACACACACACACTTGCTATTCATTAAGCTGGAACAATTGGTGAAGTTCAAAACAAGTTTATTAGAAAGAAATTGATTGGGAAAAATCTCTCCATTAATTTATTTTTGTCTGAGGTTTAGTTAAAGGTTATACATTTTTGATTGTTTGAAACAGAACCCTTTGGTCTTGATTATGAGTCTCCAATACTTGAAGCATTATTTGAAAAAATGTTACATGGCTTAATAATGACATAAATGAAAAATTATCAAATGCACTTGGAAATTTAGTGGGGGTGTCTAAGAAATTCTGTATTAACTAATACTCCTTTTAAAACTCTTCATGCAGAAAAGCACTGTGCATAGTTTGCACATATTAATATAGCTCTAACTCATTATTAACATACTGTAATTTTTTTAGAATACACATCATATTATAAATTGCACTTCTTCAAAATATCAATACTTAAAACTGGCCTGTTTTTCAAAACATAGTCTAAACCCTTTAACATGACATTCAAAAGCTTCTGTGACTTATGCTTATCTTAAATCTTGCCTTTTAAACCCTCTCATCTTATTAGGTTGTTTCAAAGGTTCTGTCCGTTTTAATGTCATGTGTTTTTGTAGCTCCATATCTCAATAAATATTTATTCTACTGTGTCGTGGTATATACTGATTGATAGAGAATTTTGTACTCTATACATTGATGCTATTCATTTTTTTCTACTTTTAATTTTTTTTATTCTTTTCAGCCTATTACTATATGATGTTATAAAGCGATTTTCGGCCAATTTTTCTCTACGATTTCAAATTGAACCAAAGTGCTGCCGAAACAGCCCGAAAAATTAACCAGGCATTTGGCAATGATAGTGTTAATGAACGCACTGGTCAACTTTGGTTTGAGAAATTTCATTCCGGAAATTTTAGCCTCGAAGATAAGCCCTGAAGTGGTCGATCTAGAGTAATCCAGAACGAGGATTTGAGGACCCTGGTGGAGACTGGTCCATCACAAATGGTGCTTGGGATGGCGGGAGAACTGGGTGTCAGCTCCCATGCGGTTTTTGATGGTTTAAAAGGTATTGGAAAGGTCAAAAAGCTTGAAAAGTGGGTGCCCCACGATTTAAACATTCGGCAGAAATTGTCCCGTTTCGAGGTTTGTTCTTCATTGTTTTTGCACAACCAAAATGATCCTTTTTTGGATTGGATCGTCACGTGTGATGAAAAGTGGATTCTCTACGACAATAGGAAACATTCAGGACAGTGGTTGGACACCGATGAGCCACCCAGGCACTTCCCAAAGGCGAAACCCCACCAAAAAAAGATCATGGTTACTGTATGGTGGTCAGAG
>CAUYPK010083219.1:0-18323 GCA_963574355.1 Loris lydekkerianus
ACTGCTAAAGGGGTGTTAAAATCTCCAACTACTATGGAAGTGGAGGAAATCGAGTTGCTCATGTCTGTTAGATTTTCTCTTATAAATTGAGGTGCATTGTGGTTGGGTGCATAAATATTAATAATTGAGATCTCATCATATTATTACCTTTAGCAAATATGAAGTGTCCATCCTTATCCTTAATTATTTTTGTTGGTTTAAAGCCTATTGTGTCTGCGAACAGGATTGCAATGCCTGCTTTTTTCTGCTTTCCATTTGCCTGGAATATAGATGACCACCCCTTCACCTTGAGTCTATATTAGTCTTTTAATGTAATATGTGATTCTTGTATGCAGCGGATATCTGGCTTGAGTTTTTGTATCCAGTCAGCCAACCTGTGCCTCTTTAGAGGACAATTTAAACCATTCACATTAATTGAGAATATTGATAAGCCTTTCAAGAGTCCAGTGGACATTTTTAATCCTTTTGTGACTGTGGGAGTTGGGATGTGATCAAAAATTTTCTGGTTGGGTTTACTTTTGTGGTGGAGAATTATGCTAGTCTTTATGGAGGATAGGTCTAAGAATGTCCTGGGGAGCTGGTTTAGTTGTGGGAAATTTCTTCAACATGTGAATGTCGTTGAAGTATTTAATTTCTCCATCTGTAGCTTTGGGACTTTGTGATGTGGGCTATTCTTACTGGGGTTAGGTGATATTCCAGGGTTGTTTTAGTTTTCATTTCTCTATGATTAGGGATGATGAGCATTTTTTCATGTGTTTTTTAGCCATTCGTCTATCCTTTGGGAGAAGGTTCTGTTCGTGTCTCTTTCTCAGTGATAAATGTGGCTGTTTATTCTTTTCAAGTTGATTAATTTGAGTCCTCTGTAGAGTTTGGTTATTAGCTCTCCTCTAATTCACAACATGGAAATATTTTCTCTTAGTCCGAAGGCAATTTTTTTTGCTTTAGTTGTGTCCTTAGCTGTGCAGAAGCTTTTTAGCTTGTCCAGGTCATTTTGTTTGTTTGTTTTTGTACAGTCAAGTAATTCTGACTTAACAGGTCTTGTCCAAGCAGGCACTTTTAAGTTAATAAGTTTATAGAAAGTGGATAAAATCTACATAACAAATAATTTTGAAAAAAAGAAACAGCTGATTGTATATATCATGTGACTTATTTAATGTTTTATTCAACTTTGTTCTCTGATGGTTTGTGTAGGTTCTTAATTACATTTATAATTAACAATGAAATTAAGATGTGAAGAGAGTTTAAATTCATGTGTTGGAATTAGAAAGAGAAGCAATAGTATTATTTCAGATTTATATCAGATAAATTCCAGGAGGTGGACACACCTGCACATATCATCTGGTTTTTATCACTGAAGTTTAGTTTTGCTATCATACATTTAGCTGGGTTTTCATTCCAATTATTGTTCCTCACTTTTAGTTTTCCAAAAATAAATAAATGGTAAACAAATACATTTTAGCATTTTAACTATAACTTTATTAATAGAGATAACCAGATAGAGCAAAAGAGCTTTCTTATTTTTACAGCTAAAAAAAAAAAAAAGGAGGCAAAAATACTTTGTGTTCTTCAAGTTACAAATAAAGAAAAAATTACAAAACTTTTTATACCTTTCAGAATCATAAACCCTTTCATTCATTTTAATCTTATGTGGCAAGTGAAAGTCCAGTAATCTACAAAAATTAATATAGGATCAATTAAAAGAAGGGTAAAGCTTAGTCATGTTATGTACTCAGATGCAATTTTGTTTAAGGAATATAACATATTTTACATAGAAATTTAAGTTTAACATATATTTGGTATAATTGTATTTAAAAAATGTAACAAAAGGTAGAATCTGGATGTTAACACATGGTTAAAATATTGATATGTTTAAAAAGAGATTGACAAACCAATATGATTTAGGTCACCCAAGAATATACTCTAAATTCTTCCTGACAGTTCTACATTAGGCTTTGATGAAGTAAGACTTATCTGATAGTTTTTAACAAGGAGCCCTCTTCACTTTATAAATGTTATGTGGCTCTCGGCTGCGTGGTAAACAGTGACGTTTTCTCCCAAGAGTTTTGTCTAGAAACTATAAATTGGTTCTGGTTCCTCAGTTCCTCAATAAAATCTCAGGGTGGTTGGAAGAATGCAATAAGACTCAAATAAAGGACTTTATATATATAAATTTAGAAATAAGTATGACAGTGTACGGTTTATATTGCACAAGAATGCTCCTCTATAAAATTCAGTGTTTGCTAGCAATGATTTTGTGACATCCAGATACAAGAAGCAGCCTTTGTTACTGCTCTTTAGTACCAATTTTGGCATTGCCTTATTCTTGTTTTATGTCCTCATCTTCACAACATTTTGTGCTGTTTCGTGCAACAGTTCTACAACCTCGTGAAATTTCTAGATGCAAAGCCTATTCCCATTTAATCTCCATTTGATAAAATCTTAGTTTGTATTTTCTTGAGCATGATTTGTTTTGAAGCAGTGCTGCAGAGAGGTTAAGCAGTTGTGGTGTGGCATTGAGAAAAATACTTCACCTTAAACTCAAGCTCTGCCACTTCTTGGCAGTGTGAAATAGGGTAAATTGCTTTATCTATCTAAGACTCAATTATCTTTTCTGTTAAGCAAAGAAAACAAGTAAAAAACACCATCCATATAAGGCATTTAGCTTTAGATAAAAACATGTTTGTTATTATGCTAATGTAGATAATTCTAGATTATTCTGGCAACTTAAATAATATGTGTCACCATCTCATGCACAATGCATTGACGTACTAATGGATCTGATTAAGAAACCTATTTAATTTTATTTTAATAATGAAGTATTCTGCTCAGAGATAGACACTAGAGAATATATAATTCTGTTTTTTTGGTCCCAGTAATCATTGAACTGTCATTTTTGTGATTTTGTATTGTATTGCTTTTTATATACAATGTATGCTTTACAAAACTGGGATTTTCCTGTTTTTCAATCTCAAGAATAAACCTTAGTTGTTCTGACCTAGCAAGGATCTTTCCTTCTCTAGGTTGTGCAAGCTAATATTCACATGCTCTTCCTGGACATTCCATGGTCACCTTGTCTACGCTAAGTGTGCGTTTACCTTTCCTGTCATCCTGACCTTCTGCTGTTCCTCTAGGTCTGCACAATTCTCCTGATTTATTCAGACCCTGCCATGCCAGTGACTCCCTGTATATTGAAATTACCACTCACTTTGTGAAGGGAAGTATATGTAGTATTTGGACATTTGTCTCAAGCAAGAGTATTCTTGCAGTCACACATTTCATTATGTCTAACAATTCTCCTGTAGACCGAGTCCCTATACTGCCCCACTGTCAAAATAAAAATTGCTATATCACCATAATTATTTTCTTCTAACATTTTAACATAGGCAAAATCTGGGACTTGCTTTTGAAATATAGAATCTCTGTTATAGCTTTTTAATATTTTAAAACTCTTTGTCTCTAGAGATGAATTATAAATGATGTAAAAATGTATAAATGGAAACAAAGATATTTAATTTTTAATTTAAATCCTTAGTAAGGTTGCTCCTAAAATACCCAGATTCTTCCCTTCCTATTAACCCCTTTTACTTAGTGTAGTGTCACTACCTTTCTTAGTTACCTTTATATGCCACTCATTTCTGCTTTCTAAATTTGGAAATTCTTTTAAAGCAATCACTGCAGAAATGTGTAGCCAATTTTATTTCATTTCAATGAATAGATTCCCACATATTCACAATGGATAATATAGTCCATGGACTCCTTCATTCAGTGGTTCCCAAATCTAGAAATGAGCATAATTATATTAAAATAATAATAAAAATCGGTACTAGATATGGGATTGAGCTTTGGAAGGAGTGTTTTTAAGTAGATTTACTTTGGTGTTTCTGATCAAAAACGAACTTTAGCAAATGCTAATCCCAGCTGTCTTTCTCTTTTGGCTACCTTCGTTCCTGTCCACTCCCACTAGTTTTTGCTAATTTGGCAGCTCTTCCTGTCATCTTTGTCCAAGACTTGCCGGTATGATCATTTCAGCCCCCCTCCATCATCGTAATGTTCTCCCCACAGCGCCAACTCCTTCATCTCCAGTATGAAACTATAATCAGCTATCTTTATTTGCCCAAGGTCATACTCCTTGTGCTTTTTGGAGCATCAGTTAATAACTTAATAAATTAATCTATTTAATCTATTAATATGTCTGGGTGGGTTTATTTTCTAGTGGCCAGGTGGTGTGAGGAGACCAGAAAATTATATAATAGGAGTTATAGAATATTAATATAAAGAAATAATGGACACAGACAAAGAGATAGTTTTAAGAGCAGTGGAGCTTGGGAGGCAGCACACATTTCCCTGTGAGGCTCCTAGTAGGCCACTGTGCAGAGTATCAGGCTAGCTCTGTATTCATTTCATACATCAGTGTTATAAATCATGAGAGCAAGGCAAACAATCTCATCATGGTTTTTGTTGTGCTTGCATTTCTACTAACTAGACTAACTCTAAAACTGATTATGTTCATTGTATGGATTTACTTATTGCTTTTTACTGTTTTAAGGTATATGATTTTCATGTAAAGAAAGTCTTGATAAGGAAGCCAATCAGAGGCCGACTCAAGGACCAAGTCCTAGCTGACCCACCGTCACACACCACTGATTGATGTTTTAATACTCTGACAGTCTTGTGAAGGGGCACAGGCCACTGCACTCTTGTAAGGTGAATCAGTCTCATTTGTGCTCCTTGAGGCTATGAGGCTCTGAGAAGGAACAATTCCAGTACTTGGGCTACAGTCACACCTTAAAGGAAAGACTGTGCTGAAGACCCTCGCCAAGTCATAGCTGGAGACAGATCATCTGCCTGGGGCAATGGACCATTGCACTTAATCTCCTACCTCTATTTACACAAAAACTTTCAGTTAATCATATAGGGAAGTGGGCAGACAGAACAGACAACCCCGCCCTTTCTGGTTCATCCATTGTTGTTTATCTCTAAACAGGATATTCTTGGTTTAAAAAGGTGTGTATGTACTCTGCTGTGTTAATGCTGATAAGGAATCTTTGCCTTTTGTCTTCCTTGTTCTTGGATTAGTTTTGTCTGATAATTTTGGGTATATAAGAAAGTGAGTAAAGACAGCCGATTGCTGCTGTGCCCAAGAGAGCACCAGCCATCCCTTAATAAATCATTCATTTCATTTCAGTGCTTGCCTCCATGTCTCTGACTAGGCCAATGGACAGCATCATCTGGTGTCCAGGCAGATAGACTCCTCTGGCCCAATCAATGTGACAGAAGAAAAGAGATCTTTCTTCTCCTTATCTGATCTGGAGCAAGTCTTCTTGAGTTGAACAAAATTTAAAGATCTTAGGTTCTTAACTTTCATAAACCACTCCTTTAGAGCACACAGCCCTGTCCTGGCAGAAAGCAGCTTCAAGGCTTCCAGCCAGATACTGCTCCACAGCTGGGGAGGGGGTGGGGGAGGTATATACAACACACCAGGCTTCAGAAACATTAATGTGAAAGGATCTCACACTTTGTGCTCAGAGCCAGGAAAATGGGTGTGAACCGATTTCCCATAACTGTCTCCCTTTGTCCAGACTTTCTGTCTTATTTCTAATAACATTTTTAATGTACTAACAATTGATAATTTAATATTAGTTTTAAGCTTATAAAATCATTATTACAAGTAATGCAAGCACATCAAGATATGACTCCTCCCTTAAGTCTTCCCACATGTACTCTTCACTAATAGATATAGAATAGAGGAGATTCATAGATTTTCTTAAAACTCCTGGTTAGAGTTGAGTGTATTTTGAAATGTTTACTCAAATAGTTTCACTTCAGTGGGCTTCCTAAAAAGATGATTTATTACTAGAGGGAGACTTTCTTATTAGGGGAGCAATGTCAAATATCATTGTCGAAGACTAAATGTAGTTTGAATTGTGTCCATGTAAAACACATGCACATTCTCTTCTCTAGGGGAGTAACTGTAAATAAGGATGGTGATGTTTTATACTAACAATTGATTAAGTTTACACTAGGACACCTAATGTGAGTATTTTGGACCTGTTTCGAACATCTATTTTCTCCCAGTACAGGACAAGCTATCAGCTTTTTTTCTATAGTTCTATAGCCTTATTGTTATACAGATTTCATCAATAAGTGATGAAAATATTCTTCCATGAACATTGATACCAGGAGCACAGTGAACATGTATGTGGGTTACTAGTTTCATGCTCACATATAGCTAAGTAAAAGCGTTGACAGTAAATTCTGTTAAATTATTTACCACCCATTTTTGTTTTTTTTTATAGAATCTTGCCAGGATTATTAATATATTACTAAAAAAAATGCTATCATATTACACAGAAAAATAGAGTGAATTTAGCTTTTTTCTTTCCACAACCAGTTTTCATAAAGAGATAAATGATCACCAGACTGGGCTTCATTCAGTACACTATATCTGTCCTTGGTCTGTACGTTCATTTTACATCTAGTATCCATTTTAAATCAGTCACAAACTGCTTTGCCTTTTCTTTGATATTAGAGGATTGAAGCAAACTGTCAGGTAATTCAGGTGCCTCTGCTAAGACCATCCTTCTTAGTTTGATTTGCCACGGATGTTTTTTCTTTGGAGTGTTACATCTGGGGAGGTAGGTTAAAAAAAAAAAAAAAAGTTAACAAGGAATGTTAGAATTTCTACCTTTATGTATATATTTTGTGCCTAAGAATAGTTCTTCCTCTATAAAACTTGAAGAAAGATATTTCTTTTTATTATGTGCCCTTCAGGCTTAATACATAGCTTAATTTCAAGCCCTTCAATCTCTCATTTGAATTACAGAGCTGGTGATTTCTACTGAAAACTTATCTCTAGCCAAAAAAGAGAAAAATATATTTTTTCTGCTTCACACACTCATTAAATCTTTATCTTTTTCTATTTTCTATGAATCAGTAGGAATCTTCTGATATAAAAGAAACTAACAGGACAGCACCTGTGGCTCAAAGGAGTAGGGCACTAGCTCCATATGCTGAAGGCGGCAGGTTCAAACCCAGCCCTGGAAAGGAAAGGAAAGAAACTAACAACCAGGAGTATTTTATTTAAAAAAAAAAAAAAAAAAATTCACAGTCGATTTTTACATTTAGCTTTGTCATATCAAACTACCAAAAATGTAAAAAAATTATAAAATGGTTGTCAAATCATTGTTAAGACTACTGTCGTCACTCTACATTTCTTTCGTTACTTTTTTAAAGAAAGTATTCCTATGAATATAAAAGTGTAGGTTCCATGAATATAGTAGATAAGAAAGTAATATTTAGAAAATCAGGAAAAAATAAATTGTGAAAGCTTGCATATATCAATTATTTTAGGAGCAGTCAATGATAAAACTCTATTGTATGCAAAGTGCAATCATTGTCATCTTGCACTTGATAGTGATTTGAAGATCTGAATTAAATTAAATAGATTTTTTTCCTTCTTTTTTGTTTTTTGGGGTGACAGATTCTCACCCCATTGTCCCAGACTAGAGTGTCATGGCATTATAGCTCACAGCAACCTCAAACTCGTGGGCTAAAGTGATTTCTGGCTTCAGCCTCAGCTGGGACTTTAGGGGTCTGCCACAATTGCTGGCTAGTCTTTTCTGTCTTAGGTAGAGAGAGTGTCTTGCCTTCCTCAGGCTGGTCTGGAACTTCTAAATTCAAGTGATTCTTCCACCTCAGCCTCCCAGAGTTCTAGGATTACAGGAGGGAGCCACTGCACCCAGCCAAAGTTTCCTTTTTTAAAAAATAAATAATATAGCCTTCCTGGCATTTTCTTAGTTATTGTGTTAAGACAATTATATTCTATATTTACTATGTTTCACATGTACCCTTGTAAGATGCACTGTAGGTGTAATCCCACCTATTACCCTCCCTCCGCCCACTATGTTAATCAGTGTGATGAAAATGTGTCAAACCGTTTATAAAACCAATGTATGGTGCCCCATGATCACATTAATGTACACAGATATGATTTAAAATTAAAAAAAATAAATAAATAAATAAAATGCACAGAGAAATTTTATAAAACAGGATCAAATTCTGGGGCATAAACTAAATTCCAATAATTTCGGGTGACTGAAGAATTATCCATTATGTTCTCTGATAACAGCATAATGATGTGAAAAATAACGAAACAATTCTCATATTTGAAAATTCAGAAACTCATGTCATCAGGAATTTTAATGTTATGCAAATACTTGACTGTGAATTGAGTTATACTGAAAGCCACTGTATCACCAGATTCTGCCATTTGTTAATTATTCGAACCAATAATATATGTGGCCACAGCAGTATTAAAGCTAAGAGAACACAGAAAAAATAAATAAATAATAACAGTATTTCCTGCCTTGTTCCTTTGAAGAGTTAAGGAAAAGTCTCTACACATGGAAGAAACTGGTAAAACTATTGGGCAGCAGAAGACTGGAATCCTTAGAAATATAGTGGGATGCAATCCTTGAATGAAAAGTAGCAGTTGTGACATTTTAGTGCCATTGGGTGGTTTTGGTAAAAGAAAAATTGCTAAAACACCAAGAATGAAGTTTTCATTTAACAGCCAAATAAAGTCAGATTGCTTATGTTCAAATCTGAACTGGGCTCTACCAGTTCTGTGATATCAAGCAGATTAATATTTCCATGACATTTATTCTTCATATGTAAAATGTGAGCAAATAGTATTACCAACTTTAAAAACTGATGTGAATATTAGAAAAATTATTAAGTATAAGACACTTAGAATAATGCATGGTATTTCACAAGTTTTTGGTACATAATACCAAGAAATGGTATATTAGGGCATTCTCAAGTTATTTTAATTTTATTATGCATATTTTCTCATTAAATGCATAAAATAAAATCTTAATAACTTATGTTTTATGTTCTATGTTGGTTTTAATTTTTCTAACTGTGCTAAAAGATATAATCCACTTGTATACAGATTAAAATATTGATTTTTCTACTGGATAAATGCCTTTTTGAGGTCACACAATTAGAAATTAGAGAAGTGGGATTGACTTTCAGTGGCCTGGTAATTTCCTGGTATACCTCACAGCTTCTATGGAATATATGCAGTTTGGATTTCATGTAAAGAAACTGATTGTCTTAAGAGGAGAGTGGATGTGAGCATAATTAGTATGTGGAAAAACGTTTTAGGAAAAAAATAGAGACTTTTTACTTGGTCTTAGATAAAGAATCCATAAGAATTTGTATGACAAGTAAAAGTAAAAAAATACCATAAATCAAATAGATTGTACACATAGCTGTGGAGGATGAAAAGTAGACATTGGAAAGAAAGATTATGAATATTGGTTTGAGATAGGATGACTTTGAAACGTCTTGGACATTCAGGTGGAAATAAATTATTGGAGGTAAAAAAGGTTTCTGAAGCTCAGGATAATATAAATTAATGCATATGAAGTTAAGTGAATCACAAGATCACTGTACACAGCATACGGGAGGAGAGTAAGACAAAGACAGAGAATGAACTCAATTATCTTTTCTGTTCATTATTTTCTGAATTTCTTTATTTTCTTCTCCTATGATTTTCTTTCTGTAGAAACAATTTTAAGTGTGAATCTTGCAATTTCTGCTTATTTCTTTCTAATTTCTCTCCTTTAGAATCCTGGCTTCTGAAGTCCTGGTTACATCAGCGATTCTCCATTGTCTTCAAAGCTATCTACACACACACACACACACACACACACACACACACATACATACGCATCTATGCACACAAGGAGATATAGGTACAGGTACAGATATATGCTTTACTGGTTATTTTAAAGGAAATGGTTTTCTGCTTCCCACCCTTTTTATCTTACCAGAATATAGAAGTTTCAACAGGCAATACTCTTTACCAAGAATTACTAGGGAAGATTTTCATAAGTAAAAAGTACCTGAGATTAGCTTAATCCAATCCAAATGTATTTTAGACAAAACTCTGAATGTACAGGCAATACAAAATGATCATGAGCTAGATACTTGTAAAATTATCAAATTAAAAGTTAATTTTTATTTATGTATTTTTCTTGACAATTTCTTAGTGAACTTCACCCAATGCATTATTGAAAATTATTACATGATTGCTTTTCCTTTCTGCGCTCTCTCCTTTCTGTCTAGGTGTTCTGATTTACCATCTACAACTACTGAGAGATGCCTGTCATTTCTCTCTAAGAACAGCCTTCTTGGGAGATCTGCAGTGTACACGTATTAGTTTTTCACTCCTAAATTATAAGAGAAGACTGTGGATCTAGACACTTCTATAAAATCTTACCACTCCTTGTCACAATCCCCAAATCATTTTGTCATGTTTAATTTATCCCAAATTTATTTTCCACGTTTGCACTTTTCCACAACATGAAGTTACTGAACATGACTCATAGATCTATTTTCTATAATATATTCAGATTATTTTAATGTCTTAGAATAGGAACAGGCAGAATATTGAGATAAGGGGTTGGAGTGTCATATCTTTGTTACCACCGAACACAAGTATTTTAGGTAGACCACCTGACAGTTACTTGCAGCTGAAAAGATTGTACCATCGTTGACAGTTTTATTATTAGCCAAATATTTTGCTGACTTTGTTCATGATGTGTCTTATCTAGGGATTTTAACAGGCTCTTATTGCAAGGTATACTTTTTAATATCTACATTTAGTTGGAGGACATATAGAAAGCACACAAATTCCTTCTTCTCTAATAAGCAATTCCTTTACTCTCTCTAAAGAGAGATGATAATTAAAAATCTTTAACTTATTATACACAAAATATATTACTTTGGAGTTATGCGATTATATCATATTTATATGAAATTAATAAAAATTTACATTCGTATTGAATAAATATAAACATATTTTAAGTGTATTCAGCTATGCTTGATAATATTATTAATCATCTCACATATAGCAACATTTTAATTTTCTAATATTGAAAGTAATCTTAATTTTATATTCCTTAATAATAATGCACATGTTATAATGCAGTATATAATACAACAATTGAAGCTCATATATAAAAGATACACAAAGCACAGCTTTGTGTCTTACAAATAAAAGGTAAGGACAGTGCCTATGGCTCAATAAGTAAGGCACCAGCCCCATATACCGGAGGTGGTGGGTTCAAAACTGGCCCTGGCCAAAAAAAACCAAAAAACAAATAAAAAGTAAGATCCAATCTGAATTCCTAAATTGTATATCATTATTTTATAAACTTAGTATTTGTATTATTTAAAACTATATCTATGTCATTCCAAATACATGTATAAACAAAATTCACATCAAGAAATTTCTGTACAGATTTTTTCAACATATTCTTAGTGTATTTTTTATTTTTTTCAATAAGTCATCCTAAGAGAAAGGCATCCTTTGAATAGGCAGAAAGACATGATCTGGCTCATTCTCATCAAAAACATTTCTAATAATCAAAACATAAGTGCTTTCTACAAAGTAGTGTATGATATAATGATTATAAGACACAAGTTTGGAACTAAAGTTCAAGTTTGGCATTTTGGCTTCATCATCTGTTGAAACTGTGACCTTGAGCAAGTTACCTAGCTTTTAAAGCTTCAGATCCTGGTAATGGCTAAATATCCTAATATGCACTAATCTTAGAAGGGATATCTAAAACATAGTACTACGTGGGAGTTAACAATCAACATAAGAGTACTGCTAAGGGAAATTCTAACTATGGAGTCATCAAAATAAAAGCAGAAATGAATTTTGTTTAATTAACAAAGTTAATTAGAGACATAGACATAGCTTAGATGAATTCATGCTGTTTGGAGACAGAAATAACAAGACTGGAGGATCACTTCAACTCAGGAGCTCGAGACCAACCTGAACAAGAATCAGACCCCATCTCTACTGAAAACAGAAAAATTAGTAGGGCATCATGGTGGGCCCCTGTAGTCCCAGCTACTCTGGAGGCTGAGGCAGAAGGATCACCTGAACCTAGGAGTTTGAATTTGCTGTGAGATCTTCTGATGCCATGGAACTTTAGCCTGGGTAACAGAATGAGATTCTGCCTCAGAGAAAAAAAAAAAAAAAAATGAAAAAGAAAAATTATAAACTAATAATTAGTAGCCTTAGAGTTAAGAGGAAATAAACATGAATATTTGCACACACATGCCCCATACACAGACACATATATAAACTCTTCACTATAAACAACAAAATGAAAGGAAGGGACAAAGGTGTTAAATATTAAAAGAAAGTAGATAGGCTCAATTATTTCTGACCACTCCCTGGGTAAACTAAAAGACGAACCTATCAGAGAATACAACTGAAAAAATAGGTAAGGTTATAAATTATTAAAGAATTTTTTTTTTTTTTTTTTTTTTTGAGACAGAGTGTCACTTTGTCGCTCTCCTGGTGTCACAGCTCACAGAAACCGCCAGCTCTTGAGTTTAGGCGATTCTCATGCCTCAGACTCCTGAGTAGCTGGGACTACAGGCACCCGCCACAACAACTATTTTTTGTTGCAGTTTGGCCAGGCTGGTTTTGAACATGCCTCCCTCAGTATATGGGGCTGTAGTCCTACTCACTGATCCACAGTGGCCACTCAATTATTATTATTATTATTTTTTGAGACACAGTCTCACTTAGTTACCCTGGGTAGAGTGTTCTGGCATCATAGCTCACGGCAACCTCCAACTCTTGGGCTCAGGTTATTCTCTTGCCTCAGCCTCCTGAGTAGCTGGGAGGGACTACAGGAACCTGCCACAATGCACAGCTATTTTTAGAAATGGGGATCTCACTCTTGCTCAACCTGGTTTCAAATTTATAAACTCAGGCAATCCGCCTGCCTTAGCCTCCCACAGTGCTGGGATTACAGGTGTGAGCCACCACGTAGTAAAGAAAATTTAAGCATGTGCAATGAATTTAAGTAAGTAATAATTATGTGCATAATTATGCACCAGAAAATAAAGATCATAAAGGAGAAAATAATGCAAGATATGACAAATTCTAATATATTTTTCTGATTATTTAGTTGTTTACTATTTATGATTTAATTGAGTAATCACAAACACCTAAATATCAATGAGAAACTTGAAACTTATAAAAAGAAAAAGAACCTTGAAATTATTAATAGAGAGACAAAAGTTTATTTTCAAAATAATAAGGAAAACATTGAAATCAATTTTAAGGGAATATAAAATGTCATAATCAAACAGATCAATGTGGATGTGAAATAAAATAAAGGACTCCATTTAACTTCCACAAGGCTTTAGCTTTTGTAGAGAACAAAAAGCCTTGAAAATTTATTCTGCTTTAAACAAAAAGAATTCAGGGGAGTAATACATGGTATTTACTAAGGAGCAGTGAATTATTTCAGAAGAATAATAAAATTTACATATGCTTACAAGTGTACATATACTCAAATGATGTGACAACTAGGCTTCAAGTGTCTGATTCTATTTCTTTTTACAGAAAATGGTCAAAAAATTCTGATCTCCATGCGTGGGAAATTAATATCATTATGTAAGTAGTTTAATTTGGAAGATCTCTGAAAGTTCTATTTTCTGGGATTATGAATTCACAAAGAATGAGTATCATTTTAAAAGTTAAAACCATATTTTTTTCTACTGAGCTAAGAATTTAAGTAAAATATGAGCTAGCATTTGCTTATTGTAAGTTTCTTGACTGCAGAAATTTGTTGCCTTAAGAGATTAAAAAAAAGAAATGGCATGGCTGAGTTGGGAAACAAGAATAAGTGTGCATAAATTAAAATATTTTATTTATATTGAGACAACTACCACGATGGAATAAATTGCTTCTGTAATTACCAGCTGAGATCACAGGGAAACATATTTTTGACCTACAGTAGTAGTAAATTTCTCATGGTTTAGGTATTTGACAATGTATATTATAGAAAATCATTTCTGTATTTTGGGTAGAATTAATTATACATATTACCAAGTGAGCACAGTTAACAAGAAGAAATTTTCTTATTATTAAATTTCATAACTATTCAGTAATTTTTTTAATGTTGTGGTTGAAATGTAATTATGACTATTAAAATATCCTACATTTAGTGACAGGAACAAGATCAAAATTTTCAAACAAAAAATATGCTTAAATGAGAGTTTGGCTATAAAAATTATTTATCATAATGATTTACAGATTCAGTGAAATCCCTATCTAAAGACCAACATCATATTTCATAGGTCCTGAAAAAATAATTATACATTTATTTTGGGACCAAAAAGTGCTCAAATAGGGCTACAGCAACTATACAGCAAATATAAGTCTGGAGGCATTGTGTTACCAAACTTCATACTAGACTACAAGGCTATAGTAATCCAAACATCATGGTACTAGCATAAAAGTAGAAACATAGGCCAATGGAATGGAACATATAGCCCAGATATAAAACTATCCACGTGTAGCCAGCTGGTCTTTGATAAAGCAGTCAACAATAGACAGTGGGGAAAAAATTCCCTACTCAATAAATGATACTAGGAAAATTGAATAGCCAGATTCAGAAGAAGGAAACAGGATCCATATCTCTCACCATTCATAAAAATTAATTGAAGACGGATAATAGACTTAAATCTAAGGCATAAAAGTGTAAGAATTCTAGAAGAAAATTTGGAAAGATTCTTCTAGATATTGGCCTAGGCAATGTATTATGAGGAAGAAAGACCCCAGTGGCAATCACAACAATAACTAACATAAATAAATGGAATTTGATTAAGCTTAAAAACTTCTACATAGCCAAGGACACAAGCAGTAATCAACCTAGAGAATGGGAGAATATATTCACATTAGATAAAGGGCGAATAATCAGAATCTACAAAGAATTCAAGCAAATCAGCAAGAAAAAGACAAACAACCTTATTACAAAAATGGGCAAGGGGCATGAAAAGAAACTTTTCCAAAGATACATAACTGGCTGATAAACTTATGAAAAAAATGCCAAAGCTGCTAACCAGTAGGGTAATGGAAATTAAAACCACAGCAAGATATGTCTCACCACTATTAGAATGGCTTTTACTAAAAAGGCCAAATACAATAGATGCTGGTGTGGTTACATAGAAAAAAGGAATGCTATATCCTATAGGTGGGACAGGAGCTTAGTGCAAATTCACTATATAAAACAGTATGGTGTTTCCTCAGAGAACTAAAAATAGAACTACCATAACTTGGTATTTACCTAAAAAAAAAGGTCATTTTATTAAAAAGATGCCTGTACTCAAATATTTATTGCAACACAATTCACAGTTGCAAAGATGTGGACTCAACCCAAGGTCCCATCAGCTCATGAGAGTGGATTAACACTATGGTGTATGTATACTATGGAGTACTATGCAGCCATAAAAAGGATGACTTAATGCCTTTTGCAGCAATTTGGATAGAAATGGAGACTATTACCCTAAATGAAGTTTCTAAAGAATGGAAAAATAAATACTACTTGTACTTTCTATTAACCTGGACCTAACCAAAGAGCGTGTGCACAGAAGGAAGTAGAACTTGGCAGAAAACAAGTAGAGGGAAGTAGGAGGAGGGAAGGGGTGAAAAACGACCTGACAGATACAACAAACACTATGTGGATGATGGACGCAGTTACAGCTATAACTCAAGCATGACTAAAGTCATCCATTTGTACCCCCTTAGTATTTTTAAATAAAAACTAAACACATTTTATATCTTTTGCCATTAACTATTTATAACGTATATAATATTTATTTCTAAAATATATAATTTTCTAAATTCTAATTTCTAATATATAATTTTTCTAAAATTAAATATATGTATTTCTATGATGTGGAAAACCTGTATTTAGAAAAAAAGACACAAATAATCTAAGTAAATTTACAAAATGCAAACTACTGATTAATAACAGAAACAGAGTACAAGTTTTCTAACTGTAGTTTTGCAATTAATAGACCCGCACTCTTTCTTTTATGCTGAACATGCCTGTCATGTGTTTACTTCAAAAGACTCAGTTCAGATGGATACACAAATTTCAACAGCACATTTATACCACTGAAGCCAATCTAGGAAATGTGGCTGCATTTTTTTGTTCACCACTGTGAACTTCACAAGAAACAAAAAATGTCTGCTAGCACAGTACTTGATGTTATGCAGATGTGAAATGATGTTCAATGAGTGAAAAAATAAATGAATGAATCAAGAACTGCATGTCAACATGTGAATAGTCTTTGTTGCAACAATGTGTTGCCATGTGTATGAATACACAGTAAAATCATTTCGTTTTTGTTTTCATTGTTTTATTGATGAGATGAAATGATAAACATTTAAAAGTGAAATAATAAATCCAGATTATAATAAAAATGGTAACAATTCAGTTTTTAAAATTCTGTTACATATATGAGCTAGTCAAGTGCAAGGAGACAGTCCAAAAGTAATGATAGCTTGATAAACACAACTCTAAAATTTTAAATCATGTACATAAATGAGATAATTTTGCTGTTTATATTGTCAAGTATCTTATGTCACATGTAAGTAGGGAATGGTTAAAGTACTGACACTTATTGAGTAAATAAAAATGAATTTATGTGAATTACTTAAACATTACAATATATCAAAGTGTTTTACAATTACAGAATATTTATTTAAATATTGTGGTTTTAATCAAAAGATCAAATCTTTATTTAAATATTGTGGTTTTAATCAAAAGATCAAATATCCATTGATATGTTTTCGTATAGAGCTAGGAATGTATATTTGAGAAGGAGTATAGAATAGTTCAGTCCATTTCATTCAGAAATTAAATATACTAATTATCTTCAAGTGTAACTTTTGAATACTGTTTTACCTTTTATAACTGTGGTGTGCTTTTCACCTGAATTATGGATTGAATCTGTTTATGTGCTTCTGAATTTTAAAATTTCTGGTAGGAGCCTGAATTTTTGTTGCTCACTCACCAAGGAAGTCTCCTGGTCCAATATTATTCTTGTTCAAATATATCCACAAATGAAGAAATGAAGGTCATAGAAATAAAAGACATATTTGAGTTTATTGGGAGAAGTAGAAAGCGCACAGATGTGGAGATCATTTCTGAGGTGTCTGGTGAGTCTCTAGGCATCACAACCGTACCTGATTTGCCTGACAGATTCAAGCATGCATTTTCAAAAGAGCGAAAGAATCTAATTGTTGGAAGAACATGTAGCAATTTATGGGCCCATTGTCCTTGGGCAGTCCATTTTCAGATCGATATTTGTAGCAGAGTCAGAGCCACAGTGAGAGCGAAGGAAGTGTCCCCAGTGATAGATAAAGCCCACAAGCAATGACTGTGAATCTGAGAAGTCAAGAGAGTGATTCTTGTACAAATAAATATTAATCGTATCACTTTGGGAACTATCAAGAAAATCTTAATTAAAACAAACATTTAAAATTGGGATTTGTTCTTCACCTACAGCTACTAAATAGATTAAATATACTCTTTTGCTTGCTTTATATTTTATAATTGTTAACAGTAGTAAATGTGTGGAAACTGTCATTTTAAAAATTTAAAACTTTTTTCTCACCCTATTAAAATGCTCTATAAATGGCCTCATTGCCAAAATACATGATTTCAAATACTTTTAATATTTTCAAGGAATAGTTCTTATAACTATGAAACAGAAACATACAGTACTAGGAATTTCTCCAATAAAATTTTGTTCATACACTGAAAGCATTCTTAATGGCTAGGTCTAGTTTTGAAATAATTAATTAAAATTGGAGATTAAGTAGGCAAATTTAATACCTTGAACAGTTAATGTTTCTTCATCTTAAAATGATCTGTAAACAATACTATGTTTCAGACACTTTAAGTAGATTTATTCTAGGAAAACTTTTTACAACTCAGGAAACTTGTAAAAAAAAATTCATACAACGTAAAAGACAATAAATGGGAAACAATACTATAAATGTCGATATCTATTTGTCAAAAAATAGATACTTTTTCTACTATAAAAACTTTTATACTTTTTAAGTATAAAAAGTTTTGGCCATGCCTATAGCTCAGTGGGTAGGGCACCAGCCACATACACCCGAGCTGGTGGGTTTGAATCCTGCCTGGGCCAAGTAAACAACAATGACAACTACAACCAAAAAATAGCCAGGCATTGTGGCAGGCGCCTATAGTCCCATATACTCGGGAGGCTGAGGTAAGAGAATCGCTTAAGCTCAAGAGTTTGAAGGTGCTGTGAGATGTGACACCATGGCACTCAACTGAGGGAAACATAGTGAGACTCTGGCTCCCCTCCCCCCCAATTTTTTTTTTTTTTTTTTTTTTTTTAGATTTTAAAGCGTAATGTTAATTGTATCTTACACATTTTTATCTTAATTTTATCTGAAT
>CAUYPK010083220.1:0-70710 GCA_963574355.1 Loris lydekkerianus
ACAGTTTTATACAGTTTTATGCATGGCAGGAGAACGCCGTAGCACCCTAGTAGGGGAGGTAAGTCCAGTTTTTAGAGGGTCTCTCCCGTGGAGTGTAGTGGGAGGACCTTTGAACTCTGCTCATTTGTTTGTGGGGCACTCTGAGCTGTTCTCATTGGGGAGGGGACTCCCGTCTGCTTGGTGATGGATTTTGTACCTTTTGTTTGTATCCTTGGGGTCGCAGCTTGCCTCAGCAGGGTTGATGTGCGTTCTTCAACCTTCTCTCTTGGTGCAGCTCTAATCTACCAGGTTACTTGCTAAATTTCTGTCCTTTAGCTCTCCTTCTGGACGGGAGCCTCTGTGGAAAGCTGGCTTTAGTCAGCCATCTTGTCTCCACCCCCCAGTGTCCAAATTCTAACCCTAAAGCTTGGAAGCGGAGACAGAGAGGACCAGAGGGAGGGATCCTGTGAGGGTCAGTGACAATGATCCTGTGAGGCCAGTGACAATGAACCACTGGGCCTTGTAAGCCTGATTGGCTACCTGTGATTTGGTGTGTGACTGTTCCCTGGGCCTAGTGTGGTTGGTCTGTAGGGGCCTAATTGGGAAGGGGGGTGTCACCTGGCCAAGCTTGGGCCAGGGTTGCAGGGAAGCAGGCCTGGCCTAAAGCCTGAATGTGGATCAGCTAGAAGATGAGACTTGGGCACAGAGCCAGGGTCTCTGCTTTCCCCAGGGCCAGCTGGCAGAGAGTAGTGGGCCCAGGCACCCTGTGGGCTCCTCTCCTCCCACTGCACAGCCTAGCACAGCCTAGCTCTGATAGGAACAGAGCCCCTCAGAACACTTGGGCTCAGCGTAGAGCCAACAGGACTTGATTCTAAATGTCCTAATCACAGAAAAGCCACACGTTAGATGAGCTTCCAAAGGGGCACCCCAGGTCCTCTGCGTCCTGGTGCTCCTCCCAGCCCCCTGCTCTGGTAACACTGTAGCAATGCAAACAAGCCCCCGTGGAGCATGGTGAAGGCGGCTGCACCCAGATCCATGTCAAACCGTACAATTATAGACCACATGGAAATACATTTCTAAATTATGTGCCACTTTAGCTTTTTTGAGCTCCAAGTTAGTTCTGGAGGAGAGAGGAGAAATAAGGGCACCCGGGGCTAGGGAAGCAGAGGCTGGGACTGAGACTTTGGGTTCTGCCTCCCTTCCTAGGACTCCGCAAAGACGCCTGGGTAGCGCAGGAGCTGCCCTCCATTTTCTCTCCCTCCCTTTTGGGCAGCCTAAGGGAGAGAGGCTCTGGATCTCCATGGGTAATGCAGTATCGACAACTAGCTTCTCTCTTCTCCGTGGCCAGCTTGGTGCACACAGATCAATGTTCTATCATAGCTGCTTTCCAGCCCCAGCTCCACCATTGGTGCTCATACAAGGGCTGGTGTTGGGATGATGGTTGCCTGCTCTCCCACCTGCCTTCTGTGGCAACAGCTGAAGGGAAGAGAGCGTGGAACTGGAGCAGTTGAGGTACCTGGGGGTGCTGCAAATTCACTGGATCAGGACCCCACTAGTGGTGTCTTAGTATTTACAAGTTTTTGAAGGATTCCAGTAAGGTGCATAGGTGTGACAGGCAGGAAAACTGAGGCCCTGAGAGAAACAGCCTGCCAAAGCCCCTGAGCTCAGGGTGGGCAGTCATATGACTGATGGGGGTTGATGGGCTTAGGCTTCCTGGAGGAAGGACACTTGAGCAGGGATTGCAGGTCGAGAGAGGAAGGGGGTTGGGTCTCCCCTGCAGGGAGAAGGGCCAGAGCAAGGGCTCCAAAGTGAACTCAGCACATTTCATTCTCCTCTGAAAAGGGACAGAACTGGTGGAAAGAGAGACACCCTGCCATCATTCATGGTTTCTGTTCCAGAGAGGAGGAAGAGACTGAGGGAAGCTGCCTCACTCTGTTATATCAAGTCCAGGAGTGCTTCCTGGAAGAGGGGGAAGATGGATTTCAGGCAGTCTAGAGACAGAGCAATGGGCAGAAAGGGGGAGGCAGTCCAGCCCCAAGAGGGGCACAAAGGCCTCAGGTGTCAGCAGATGTCCCCTGGAGTCCTGGTTCTGCCATCGTCTGCCACTTAACCACACCATGCTTCAGTTTCCCCATTTGTAAAATGGGGATAAAAAATACCAGTTCTCAGGTGAGTGTGAAGCGAAAATGAAACAGTGTAGGCGAGACTGCTTTTGAACTGGAAATTGCCATATAAACATAAGACACTGAGGTCCAGAGTCCCACAGATGAGGGTTTGAATCCCAGCTTTGTCACTTCCCAGCTGTGTACCCTGCAAACAAGTTACTTAAGTGTTGTCATCTGTAAAGGGAGGACCATGAGCCCCTACATCACAATGAACTTGTGTATTCAGTGGGAGAATGCGTCCCTGGCACACAGCAGTTCCACGCATGCCACTGCTCTTTTGTTAGGGAAGAGCTGGTCACTGGGGAGGTGGCATACAGATATGGCCATGAGTCTGCTCAGCAGTCTGACCTCACCTGACCTCCCTAAGCCCACATTTCTGCAAGGAGAAATCAGAAGGCTGACGCGAACCTCAATGGATTGTGGTGAGAATGAAAACTGCTGAGAAGAGGTCCTAGCATATGGGAGACGTTTAATAACTGACTGGGACTGCTATCAGCTGGAAGGGTCAGATGAAGGCTGAGGTGAATGAACAGGCCATAGAAAGGAGCAGGGTAGTTGGGATTAGAAACAACTCTGGTTCCAACTGACACCAGTGTATTTCATTTCTGGGTGAAATGTATACACCTCTGACCACCAGGGTCAGTCCCTCTTTCCTCCCTCTGGTCTGGACCAAGCTCCTAGGCCCAGCCTGGAGGCTGGTCTCTGGCCTCCCCACCTGGCATTGATGGATGCTCAGGCAGGCGATGGCCAGGGCTGCAGCCAGGATCGATACTCTAATCAACACCACATGGAACCCGCCAGTGTTTTTTCCCCACTCCAAACTAGGGGTGGGGTGTGGGGTGTGGGGAGCTGCCGAGAGGAGAGGGAGATTAACTCAATGCTGATTACTCGCTTGATGAATAATTGAATCAGTGGATGGGCAGGAGAAATGGACAAAGTAGGGGACACACGTGGGGGTGACAGGGCCTGAGGCAGGGCATCCTGGTTGCTGGGGAAGGAGATTTGAGACAGGGCATAGGCTTCCAGGGGAGAGGATGCCCCTCTCCCGCTTTCTGAACATTCTGCCTGCAATGAATCCCCATCGTATGTCCCAGCCCTCTGCTATGACAGCTCAGTGCCTCCTTCAGAGTCTTGCCCCAGACCCTGGATCTGGGCTCCCACATAGCCTCTGGAAACACCTATTCTTCCACGGAGCCCTGTTGTGTGGGGGGTGGGCTGGCCAGGCTGTATCTGGGGGCTTCTGCCTGAGTCTCCTCCCCTGTGAGGCTCCAGTTCTTCCTCCATCCAAGGTCCAGAGCCTTTCTTCTGGCTGGGAGCTGACCACTCTGTTCCAGTGAGGTGGCCAGGTCCTTTGTCTCCCGGCTGGCCAGCTTACCATGCACCAAACTTTGCTCTCCCAAGTGGCCACCACAGTGCTGAGTGTCCAAGAACGTGTCGAGGCCCCTTGAGCTCCTCGTGCCTTGCCCCACTGCCGCCTTGGAGCTGGCCTCTGCTGCTGCCCTGGGCCCTGCACATACCCCACCATACTCTGAAAAGGAGGTCTGGGCCTCTCCTCCTCTAGCTGCCCCTGGTGCTGGGAGCTGCAGCCCAGGCATCTGAGCCCTGCAGGGTCACACCAATGTATGACCTCAGATAGGTCACTGCATCTCAGTAGCCTCACTTCTCAGCTCTATCTGAGAAAGAATCTTGTCTGCCCTCCTGGCCCCACAGGGTTTCTAAGGGCAGAAAATGTGATAATGCTTTCTAATGGCCTGCGAAGGCTCAGCCAGGCAGTGGGAGAGAGAAGGGCTAAAGCACTGGCTGCTGACTCCAGACCTGCTAATATCAACCACCAAACCCCACAGCCCCTCAGCACGGAAACACTGGAAGAAAAGCCTGGACGGGTGTGGGGAGACTTCGAGATTTCAGGCAATCAAGAGTGCCCTGTGGGCTGGACCCCCAAACCAGCCTTCATCTCTTTGCTGCCTCACCTCTAGTTCTCGCCTGCCAGTTCTGGGTGTCCTAGTTATGGCTCTGCCAAGGTTTCACTGTGTGACCTCAGGCCTGTGCTGGTGCTCAGGAGCAGGGCTCAGAGAGAAGGGAATATGGCCACCAAGCCTGGCTGGACTGGGCCGTGTGCCTTATGGGCCGCATGGCTTCAGCATGGCTGCTCACTCAGAGGTGGAGACCACTCCTGGCCAACTTCCTACACTGCCAGAATGGTCACAGCTAGGAGAGACCTTAGAGGGCTTTCAGGTAAACTTAAGCACAGAGGGCAAGAGACCAGCTCAATGTCGCATTGCAAGCCCATCCCAGGATTCTGACTCCAGGGCCACCATTCTTTACAGCCGACTAGTGTTTGCAAACTGGGTTCCTGGGGGCCTGCAGAGGTGCCCTGGGGATGAAGTAATGGGGCTGTAGTGATGAGGGTTTTATTCCTTCTTCCCCATCTCCATTTAGTGGGAGGCGCTCCCTCCTCTTTGATCTGTATTTTATTTCTGGGTAAAATGTATAAAAACAGAATTGTATTGCAAAAACACAGCATGAAGACTGCTGCCTTGTGCCCCACCACATCCCCCAACAGGCACCAGCACTATCTCCTGGCCATGCCCCACTATGCCCTTCCTCTATCAGCTGTCCCCTGCTGCCTGCCCTCATCTGCCTCCTGAAATGTTTCTGAGCTCCTCTTCCAGGTCACATTCCCCTCTATAGGCCTTTCCAAAATCAAGGTCAACCTTCTAACTACCCAATCCTAACGACTAATCTCTGCTGCAGAGATAATGGGTGGGCACTTCCCAGGTACCAATTTGTATTTTAACAGGGACCTTCTGGAGTTGATGCCTAAATTTGTTTTAAAAGTCTCAGGGGAATCTAGCTAGGGAGATGCTTCTGAACAAAAGGACTTTGGAGGCTTCCTCCCCTCTCACTGTGAACCCAAATGCCTCTCTGCTGCCTGGAGCAGCCCCCACCCCATGTTGTATCTCAGTGCTATAAGGAAAGGGGCAGGGGATGGGTGCGAAGGGCACAGCCCCAGAGCCCCTGCCTGGCTTTGTCACCTGGCTCACTCTGACCTTGGGCAAGTGCTGTGCCTTAATCTCTTGCTTGGAAATGGGGCTAATAATAATTTCACTCACCTTCCAGGCTTGGCATGAGGGTTCAAGGAGGTAATATGAATGAAGCACATAGAACGATGCCCAGCAGAGTCCAGGCTCAGCCAGTTCTAGCTGTGATTAGAGGCAGCCAATACCTTACAAATGACCCTCATTGTGGATGCCCTTCCACACCCCACCCTCCGTCTTCCCAGTCAACTGTCCAACATCAGCATCCCACAGGTCGAGGAATGGAGGTTCAGAGCAGGTCTGCCCACCTGCCAAGGGCAGACTCTCCAGCCCCACGGCCTCCATAAAGTTTCCTGAGTCTGGCTGGTTTCAAGGTCAGGCTTTCCTGCAGAGAGCACTGGCCACCTCCCCAAGGCTGCCTCCTCTTTCCAGGCAGGTGACACCCTCCCTGGTCCCCTCTCTGGTTTCTCTTCTAAGTCTTCTTCTTCCGGAACTTTGTCACTGAGCCACTGTGTCCCTCCATCTGTTGTGCTCATCCTCACTGTGGCTGGAGGGCCTGACCTAGTTAAGGGGCGGCTGGTGAGGGAAGGCTATGAGTGTGCATGTGAATGTGTGTGTGTCTCATGTGAGAGAAGGAGAGCACAGAGTGTGTGTGTGCACGCACATGTGCACGTGAACGCGTTTCTGCAGCGTGTGAAACGGAAGCACATAGTGGGCCATGGAGAGTTCCAGGCCTGATGGCAGAGCTGGGGAACTTCAGCTGGGCTCTGCTGAGGACTGGCCCTGTGTTTTTAAATTAGGGCAAAATCCGGCAGGGAGTAGGTGCCAATATGTGCTCACTGAGGAGATGAATGTGCTCCTGGTGTAGGCTCAGGACAGCAGTGTCCTGGGCAAGGCCAGGGGAGGGGCTTCTCTCCTCCCAGGGCAAAGTGCCCTTGTCAGCCTGGCAGGGGCTGCTGTCTGGGACTGTGTGCAGGTGTGGGAGGGGATCCTCAAGCTTTCCTGGCCAATGCCCCATGTATGGACCCTGTCCTGCACAAAAAAGCCCACTTCTTTTGTCTTCCAGGGTTCCCTTGACCCAGGGAAATCAGCCACCAATTAACCTTCCATCAGGGATGAAGTTAACTGGTCTCTGGGATAAATTGGTACCCAAGACCACTGTTTGGGGACACTGATGGGGCTGGGAGCCTGGGATGGGAAATGCCATTTGGCTGTGGAGAATTTAAAGTCAGCCCTTGGCCTTCACTTACTGACTGGTGTGGAGATGGAGCAGACTGGGTTCAGGGGCCAAAGGGAGACAGGTGCCCCTACTGGGTGCTGGTCGGTGGTGCTGGTGTGGAAGGGAAGAGAAGCTCAGGAATCTGCAGCTTGAGCTCAGAAAGCCTTGTCTAGTCTCACACTATGAGTCTGTGAGCTCTGTCATGGGGCTGAACCAGTGCCTGTAGGCAAGGATGAGGTTGTCTGGGCATCAATTTCCCCTCCTGTGAAATGAGGGTGAGCTCCGGCATTCCTGTCTAAATTGCAAGGGCTGATAAGATGCCGGAGACAGCACTCTCTCACCCAACAGCAGGTGCAACCTCCAGAGCCTCTGGCCAGGTTTCCAGCCTCTTGACTCAACATCCATCTCACTCGTGGTGCCTGCCGCCCTCCTTTGACTCCCCCTGACCCACTGAGCTGCGGCAAGTGGCTGATGCGCTGAGACCTTCCCAGCACTCCCCGTGGCCTGGCACCAGCCCTTGCTGGAGAACACATTTCTGCTCCATTAGGCCAGCATGTGAAATGTACGCAAAGGTTCCTGATGGGAACAGGAGAGGCCACCACATAAAACATGCAGAAAATGAAACACTCAGTCTCCTTCTAGACCTGGTAATGGCTGTTGTGTAGCGTGTTATCAGCCATCAGAGCACAGGGCCAGAGCGGAGCGAGGGCCGAGGCCTAGCACGGCCTGCGGATAAACAACTCAACTCGGCTTGTGGCAAATAAAATGGGGAAGTTGAAATACAGTTGCCGTTTAGTTCAAGTTGGATATGAATAGCTTCAGGGACAGGCTCAAAAAGAACTAGGGGAGGGGAAGGAGAAGGAAGAAAGGGAACTGCGAACACCGTTAACATTCAATTTCCTCAGGATGGGAACTGTCTGAGGCTCTGGTCTCGGAGCGGGGAGGGAGGAGGACTGAGGTGCTGCTGTCAGAAGGTGCTGAGGCTGCAACTTTCCTTCCCAGGAAGCAGCTCCCACTAATGGACTGAGGGCTGGGGATGCTGCTGGGCTGTGGAGGCCTGGGCACCGTGGGGCACCTGCTCCCTCCCTGGCACCTCGCAGTGTGTGAACGCTTGTCCCCAGCCCCATGACTCTGTACATGTTGCTCTCTGACTTGTAGGAGAGAGGGACATGACCACACCTGTGTGGACGTTCTGTGTAACCTGCCTGCATCTTCCGGGGCTAGTGGCCTCTCCTCCTCAGCTGTCCGTCCTCAGGGACCTATCCTCAGGGAGGTCATCTCCAAGCCCTTGTGAGGACTGCAGACCCACTCAGGGGCACAAAGGGCTGAGCCCTTTTGGAGTGGGGATAACGTTCTCAGCTGAATTATGCTCCAGAACACCATGTGCATCAGGCCCAAGATTACTCCCCCGACCCCCAGTCCCCGCCCCCTGACCCTGTGCTTCCTCACACCCTTCCATAGCCCACTTCTCTTGCTCCTTTGTAGGTTTTCCTGAAGGAAGTCACACGCCCCGAATCCCTGCCTCAAGCTCTGCTTCTAAGGAGCCTAAGACTAGCTGGGGGGGCCTGGGGCAAGCCACTAACCCTTCCCAGGCCTCAGTGCCTGTGTCTGTGAAATGGGGAAATAACATCAGATTATGGGATTGCCGAGACAACCCAAGGAGAGGCTGTAGGTGAACAACTCTGCCCTCTGTCAGGGACTGGGACTAGTGTCCTCTTGCTGCTAGGACAAAGGACCACAAACTTAGTGGCTTAAAGCGCATTTGCTGTCTTTCAGTTCTGGCAGTCCCAAGTTCAAAACGGGTCTCACAGGGCTAAAATCAAGGTGGTGGCAGGGCTGTATTTCCTTCTAATGTTCTAGGAGGAAATCTGTTTTCTTGGGGTTCCCACTTTGGAAGCTGCTGTGTTCTTGGGCTCCATGGTGAATTAATTCCTCCTCTTCCAAAGCCAGCAAAGGCCTGTAAAGACCTTCTCGTGCTGCAACAGTCTGACACTCCTGCCTCCCTCTGTGACTCTTGTGATTACATGGGGCCCGCCCACGTAATCCAGGATAATCCCCCATGCCACGATCCTTAATTTAATCACACACCAAGTTGCTTTGGCCACATAAGATCACATATTCACAGACGGCGGGGATAGGAGGAGATGGACGCCTTGGAAGGGGCATTGTACACCGCCCCCTCATGTACCTGCATTTGCTCTCCCGAGGCACACTACGGCCTGCTTTGAGACTATGTCTCCCTTTAAAGATCCTGGTGAGGAGCAAAGGGCATGATGGGTGTGAGGTGGACTTGCAAATGGGGAATCTGAAAGGAGAGAGAATCTTGCCCCCTATGGTGCAGTCCTTCCTTCTGGAGGCCTTCTGCCTGCCTTTCTGTGGGCACAGTTTTCTGAAAGTGCCCCGTAGGGGAGACACTGTTGTGCTCTTAGTGTTGGGGTCAGGAGATCCTGGTTTCTGGGCCTGGTTATGGAGAGGAGTGAAGGGTCCTCAGCCATTTCTTACCGACTATTTGCACAGCACGTGTCTGCCTGGGGTTAATTTTCAGCAAGGGTTGGGTATCAAAACAGAGAGGGAGGGGAAGCTGCAGAAACAGTGGCTTCTGTGGAGTCAGAAGGTGCTTGGGACTGAGTCGCTGGCTATGGCACAATCGGAAATTTGGCTTGTGCCAGATAGACTTCTGGAGTGTTCTTTACTTATTCTCTAAAGTTCCTTACGAAAAGGCAGCCAGAGTCAGCTGTGTTGAGGGTAAGAAAAGAAAGGGGTTTTGGAATGCTTGGGTCAGAGAGAGGGGTGGCAGAGGAAGACACTGGATAAATGAAACAGCAGAGGAACACGTGGGGGCCTCTGGTGGAGGCGAAGCCAGACAGGGCATCACTGCTTCCAGCCTGGCTTAAGCACACCCTACTTGTTGCATCACCCCATCGTGATGATCTGGGCAGGTGTCTGTACACCTGCTGTCCTAGCCTGCTCCCAGCACTTAGCACAGGCTGGACAGAGTTCTATGACCACCCCCTGAGGCACCCAGCCCGGGTCTACCCACACCCTCAGCACTTGTGCCTCACTGTCATGTCTGTTTATGCAACTGAGCCAAGTCTCCAGAGCTCCCTGGGGACAGACCCCAGCCTTTGGTATGTTTTAAGAAAAGCTTCTTGGAACTTTCCATTTGGCTTAAAAACCATGATGTGAATACTGGCCAGGAAGGCAGGAGGTTTGAGAGCAAGGCTACTCTGTTAGAACTCTCTTACAGACCTTGGGCAAATAGCTCTTCCCCGCTGGATTTCCTTTTCATCATCTATTAAATGAGGGTTTGGTTTGAATCAATGATTCTCAAATTTTAGCCAGTATCAGAATGACCTGGAGGACTTAGCAAATCACAGATTAGGAGCCTCACCTAGATTTTCTGATTCCATAAATGAAGAATGTGCATTTCTATTAGGTGACACAGCTGGTCCTAGACCACTGGTTTCCAAATGCTGGACTGGTTGCATCAGAATCACCTGGGGAGTTGTTGTTGGTTTTTTGGGGGTAGCATCTCTGCGGGGATGGTGCAGTAGGAGGCATTTGAGGAAAGATGACAGAGGATGCTTAATTGTCAAAGCTGGGAGTGTGGTCAGGCAATGGTGTTATGGAAGCTAATGAAGGTGTGAATCATCTCTTACTGAGAAAAATACCACGTCCACCCAGGCAAAGGGAGAGAAGGCAGAGAGGGACTGAGCCTAGATGAGAGTGAGAAAAAGAAGCTGGGCTAGGGGATTAGCTGGCAATCCAGGCTAGACTGGGCCCAGGCAGACTAAGAGGTAGAATTTTCCTGGCAGGAGCTGGGGCTCTCAGCTTCGGTTTCTCTTTTTTAGTCAATTTAACAAACTTATATTAAACACCTACGAGGTGCCAGGCACTGTGCTGAGCCCTGGGCAATACAGCCTCCTGTAGGTGCTGTCAATAAATGCCAACATTGCCGTGAGGGAAGCAGCACAGAAGAGCTGGGGTAGCACTCTAGGGATGTGCACCCCCCGCCCAGAGGTTCCGCAGGGATGTCCTTGTCACGAGTCACAGGTAGGTATGAATACCAGAGCTGAAGATGGCTGAGAGATGGCCCCTGAGTGCGAGACTGATGGTGACAGCAAATGAAACCTGAGGCTTGAGGAGTCGAGCCATATCCATGTTGTCCCTGTACTCAGGGGACATGGAGATACTTGGGCTTTGTCATAAAAGCAAGGTGGAGGGGACTTCCCCGGGAAGGAAGGGAGAAAGATTCCCAGGGAGCATGAAACCCCTGTCTGAGGTTCCCCCTTCATGTCCTTATTGCAGAGATTTGACGACCCTGTGTTATCCTTAAAGTGTGGTGTGTGTGTGTGTGTGTGTGTGTGTGTGTGTGGAATAAGCCGCATTTGAATCTTTTGCTCAATCATTTACTCTTTAAATGAGTCAACTAATTTGTTAACCTGTCCCTAGCTAGGCGCTGTGCTGGTGGGGGCTGTAGCAGGGGTGAGGCAGGGAAGCTCGTCTGTGTGGACTTTATATTCTTGTAGGAATTTGATTCTTTGCAGGCGTCCTCAAACTTTTTAAACAGGGGGCCAGTTCACTGTCCCTCAGACCATTGGAGGGCTGGACTATAGTTTAAAAAAAAAACTATAAACAAATTCCTATGCACCCTGCACATATCTTATTTTGAAGTAAAAAAACAAAACAGGAACAAATACAATCACACCTCTTCGTGTGGCCCGCGGGCCATAGTTTGAGGACCCCTGTGAGTGTTCTCTTTAAAGATCCAAGGAAAGAACCTTCAGCGGAGGGACTTGAGACACATTAGGGGTGTGTGGGACAAAGGGACAATTTGAACGTTCTAGAACATTCCTTCTCTTCCATGCTGTCACAGCACATATATGGATTGTATTTTTGTTAACATAGAAATGGGTTAGAAGTGTTTCTCCCAGGGTGACCCATAACCAAGGGGACTCACCTGGTGACTCACTCCACAGTGATTCTGGGACCCGCTCACCTCCACTCCTCCCACCCAACCCATTGATGTAGGATTTTGAGAGGGGCCATGAGTGACTGTAGACTCTGAAATTAACAAATCCCCAGATTTCTCCCCTTAAAAGAAATTTTTTTTTTTTTTTTTTTTGAGGCAGAGTCTCACTATGTCACCCTCAGCAGAGTGCTGTGGCATCACAGCTCACAGCAACCTCAAACTCTTGAGCTCAAGAGATGCTCTTGCCTCAGCCTCCCAAGTAGCTGGGACTACACCCATTGTACCCACCACAATGCCCAGCTATTTTTTTGTTGTTGCAGTTGTCATTGTTGCTTTAATTGGCCTGGGCTGGGTTCGAACCCACCAGCCTCAGTGTATGTGTGGCCGACGCCCTACCCATTGAGCTACGGGCACTGCCAAAAGAAACTTTTCATTGAAGGATACATACACAAAAGTGCAAACTCATAAATGTGCAAACCGGATTTCTGGAAGGCAAACCCTCTGGGAAACCAGAATTTAATCTAGAAACAGAACATCCCTCGCCCCTGGAAGTTGCCTTTTTCCTGCCTCTCTCCTTCCCTCCACCAAGGGCAGTCTCCATTCTGACTTCTAACTCCACAAATTAATTTTACTCCCCTCTTTAAAAAAAAACAACACAACTTTGTATAAATAACCATATCATATATATTCATTTGTGCCTGGCAAAATTCCCCTTGGGGCTGTTTGTGAGATTTATGTCATGTGTGGTTGTAGTTCGTTCATTATCACTGATGTGTAGTATTCCTTTCTTTGATTATACGCAATTTATTTTTTCATTCTTATGTTGATGGGTATTTGGATCGTTTCCAGTTGGGCTATTATGAACAGTGCTGCCACAGAATTCTTGTATAATATTTTGGAGCATGTTTGCATGCATTTCTGGGTGAGTGGAATTGCCAGGTTGGAGTGTGTGCTTGTTTTCAGCTTTAGGAGATACTATCTGTGGGGCCAGGTGTGGTGGCTCATGCCTGTAATCCCAGCACTTGGGAGACCAAGGTGCGTGGCTTGCCTGAGCTCACAGGTTCGAGTCCAGCCTGAGCCAGAGCAAGATCTCATCTCTAAAAAAATAGGTGGGTGTTGTGGTGGGTGCCTGTAGTCCCAGCCACTTGGGAGGCTGAGAATCATTTAAGCCTAAGAGTTTGAGGTTGCTGTGAACTGTGACGCCACAGCACTTAGTGAGGGTGACATAGACCCTCTCTCTCTCAAAAAAAAAAAAAAAAAAAAAAGAAGTTAACTGATGACTCCATACTGAACCTCAGAATCAAAGTATTCTATAATAGACATGCTCTTATTTAACAATGTGAATGTTACTTTTTTTGCGCTATTATTATTGCTCAATATTTCGTTGCAGCAATTGTCTGATTTCTTTTCTGAATGTATTTATCTTCATTCATTCTTTACAAGGTTTTTGATTCTAGTCCTTATCTTAAACCTTGTTATTGTTATTAAATTTTAAGCCTTTTTGATTTTGTGAAGGCAAAAAGTAGAAACCAAATAAACACATGTATATATATATATATATATGAGAGAGAGAGAGAGAGAGACTGCCTGTGGTGGCTGCCTCTTCGATGGCTCTACAACATCCCCATGTCTTGGCCTTCATATCCTTGCCTAGTCCCCTCCTCTGGATTCACTGACTTATCTCTAACAAATAGAATATGGTGGAAGTCATGGGCTGTCACTTCTGAGATTGCGAGGACATTGAGGCTCTGTCTTGGGTGCTGTCTCTTGCTCAAAGCTGCTACAATGAGGTCCACATAGCAAGGAACTGAAAAACGCCTCCAGTCGACTGCGTTAGAGGAACTGACTGAGTCCTATCAACAACCACGGAAATGAACGTAGACTCTTTTCCAGAACCATAGTTCTGACTCACGGTTTTGACAGCAACCTCGTGAGAAATCTTGAGCTAGAGGCAGCAAGCTTGGCCACGCTGTATTCCTTACCCACAGACATTGTGAGATAATAAATGTTTCTTGTTTTGATGCCAGTATGTTGTGGGGTAATTCGTTACACAGCATTACAGTAGATAACGCATATGCTGCTGAGCGCTTTTCTAAAGAGGCCATCCTCATTTATATTCCTGCCAGAAACGACAAGTTCCAATTACTCTACATATTCGACCACACACGGTATCCGCTGTCTTTTTGTCCTTTGGCCGTGAAGATGGGCGTGTGGCAATATTGCATGATGGTTTTAAGTTTCATTTCTCTGATGAATAATGAAGTCGGACACCTTGTGCTAATTAGCCATTCAACTATCCTCTTCTTGAAGTGCTCCTTCAAGTCCTGCCCGTTTTTCTAGTGGGTAATTTGTCTTTTCCTTGTTTGTGGAAATTCTTTTCATGTTCTGATTATGAGTTCTTTGTTGAACATCTGTATTCAAATATCTTCTATTTTACAGCTGGCTGTTTCACTTTCTATTTTAAAAGTTCTTTTGAAATATTTTCAAATGTGCAGAGAAATTATGAGCAGCCCAGTAGTACAGGAGTTCTAGCGCAGCCTTTACGCAGATTCACCTTTTGTTAACATTTGACACCATTAGTATTAGCATCGCTATTCTCTTCCCACACCCCTCTCTCTCCATCTCTTCCTTTCTCCACACACACACACACACACACACACACACACACACACACACACATGTTTTTCTGAACCACTGTTAGGTAAGTGACATGCACAACAACCCTTTACTCCCAGATAGGTCAGTATACAAGGATATACTTCTTAGGAATGTTCTCTTACATAACAACGCTGCAGTTATCAGCTTCAGTCAATTTAACATTGATGTGATACTTTTATCCAATCTTCTACCTGTGTTCCAATATTCTCAGTTGATCTAATAATGTGCTTTCCCTTCCAATACCGAATTCCATCTAGGATCAGGTATTGTGCTCCGTTGTCATGCCTGCTCAGACTTCATTAATCAGGAACATTTCCATAGCCTTTGTCTTTTATGACATTGACATCTTGAAGACTATCATCCCACCCCTTCTTCTCGTTCAGATAGAATGTTCCTCATTTTGTTTGTCTGCTATTTTATCACGATTAAAGGAGACATTGCACTGCCAGCTAGAAGAGTATATAGATGATGTGTCCTTCTTAGCGTCTCACAGCTGGAGCCACACAATGTCCTTCCTTAGTACGTTAATTTTAATCACCTGTCAAGGTGCTATCCAGCTTCTCCATTGTAGGGTGACGACTTTTGTGCTCCCGTGGGGATTTGCACGTTAAGATCATGCAAATATTCTGCTTCTCATCAAAATGTCCCCGAGATTTAGCATCCATTGATGATTCTTGCCTGAACCAGCCCTTACTGTGATGGCTCCAGAAAGATGATTTGCCAACTTACCTCTCCTTCCTCTGTTGCTAGTCAGCCGTTGGCTTTCTACTGGGAGCAGGAGCCCTCCCTTTGATGATTTCTTAATTTTAATGCAATCTGCTTTTTTCCTTTATATTTAATGCTTTTCACGTCCTGTTAAAGTAATTTTTTCTCCTACCTCAACCTCTTAAATATTTTTCTATGTTTTCTCCTAAAAGCTTTATTGTGAGACCTTTGACATTTATGTCTATGATCCATCTGGGATTATTATTTTTTTCTATGAAGATGTAAAATAGGAGAGCAAGTCAAACTTTTTTTCCACTTGGAAATCCAACTGACCCAAGTGTCTTTATTAATAATTGTTATTTACATAAGAAATGCATGAACACTTTCCCCCTTTTAAAAATGCAAAGGTGATCACAGAATGCTGGAAGCTCCTGCCCATTCAAATCAGTGCCCCCTCCCTGCGGGGCTATCAGTTTGTTACATCCTTCCTGAATGTTTTCCTGAACATGCACATACACACATGCACTCTGTTCTGTTTCTGCCCCCACCGCTGTGTATGAGTTACTTTGCAGCTGGCTGTTTTCACTCAGTGCTTAGATCTCTTGTGTCGGTGCAGAGAGATCTCCGAATGGTTACACTAGATTACATGTCACATATATGCCACACGTGATAGATGGTGTCAAAGCACATATTTGATGCAGCTTGCTTAGTCATTTGTAGATTTGTAAGTTGCTTCTCTTTTTTTGTTTTGCTAACCCAATAATGTTTACGCACCACTATCAAATTTATGTGGATGAAGGGTGAAGCTGTGTATCTGGAAGGCACTGGCTTTTCCTGGATTCAGGACAAGCAACGGCTCAGTGAGTTTAGTTGACTTACCCAGGTTCACTTGGTCAGTTGGCAGTGAAGCTGAACATTAAACCTAAGTATTGAGAGGCTAAGTCCAGGCCTCTGCTCTTAACACAGCCCTACCCAGGGCATAGCTGGCCTCCCTGGCTGCCCAGTGCTGAGCTTCCCTTTCCTCTTTCTGTTTCATCTCTCTCCAAGGCTCTGCTCTCCAGGAGTTAAGACTACAGTACAACTCCAGAACCCACCCCAGGCCTCACCTCCTCCCAAGCTCCATTTGTTTAAAACTCTTCCAGCTTCCAAGATTCTCCTGCAGGACAGGCAAGAACAAATTTGGAAACAAGGGAAGCTTCAGTCCTTAAATCGCATGTTGGGCAAAATAATCAAAGAATCTTCCCCAAATTTGTCAACGATGGTGCTGGGCCTAGCTGCTCAGTAATGACTCCCACTTGATGACAGATCTCAAGAAAATGCGTTTTGGAAGCAATCAGTATATGCTGAATAGGATCCTATTTTACAAGTATTTTATCTACTCTTAAAGACATGGAAGATGCGGAAAACAGATAAGCCTCTCTATTAATATTGATTAGGCCATTATATATCTGAAAAAGAGATTTTAGTCAGAGATGATTGCATCTCACCAGAGCAGCCTTCCTTCCTTCTCAAATTGAATCATTTAATCTGCTGCTCTGCGCTTGGGGGTGAGGGAGGGGGACCAGGTAAGCTTTGCTCCTTCATTCTGGGAAGACCAGCCAGAAAGCTGCTGAGGGAGAGGATCACGAGGGCACTTACATGTTTTCTTACCAGTCCCACAGGAGGCTCAATAAGATGAAGATTTAAAAGGAAACAGCAGCAGGAAGGATTGAGGTTAGACTTCAGGAATAACTACTTTCTAGAAGAGTTCAGAAGCTGAGGCAAGAGTGCCTTCTTTTCTAAAACAGTTTCATGAATAAAAAGGATAATCAAAGGTCATGAACAGGACTTTTAATTATTGATCATCAAAGAAGACTGGTAAACATTAAATTTTCAAGCTCACTAGCAATCAAAACAATGTGATATAGTAAAATATTATTTTTGCCATCAAATCAGCCACATTTTTTTCTTTTTATCTAAAAGCATCATACCCAGTGCTGGCGAGGACATAGTGAAACTGGATTCTTATGCATTCCTGGTAGAAGTTTTAGTAAGTACAACCTCTTTTTTTTCCATTGAGATATTTTTATTTTTAAGTATGTATTACATTCCTAGAAAAAGAATCCCGGGATTTTCCTCCTTCCTGTGCGTTTTCTTCTTGCTTCTTCATGGTCCAGGATGCCAGCTGAAGTTGTCAGTACAATGAAACCAAAATGGCAGGATGGGAGCAAAAAATCTGCCATTTTCTAGGTCTTTGAGTTGCACATCTGGGGCTGATCCCTCTATACTTGTTTAACCTGCCTGTGAAGCTCACAACCATTTCCCCAGCTCTGTGATCATGGATGATTTCAAATGAGCCCATGTAACCATGCTTCATCATCACGGTTAGAAACCAGACAATGACTTTGGAGCCTTATAAGACCTTGGCATTTGCCTCTTTTTGGCATTGCTGATGCTCTTATGAGCAGCATTTGTGTGCACCGTTATGGTGGCATCAAAAGATAGCAGAAAAAGGACAGGTGGGGAGGGCACATGGAGTTATCAGAGTACAACCTTTCTGGAAGACAATTTGATGATATTTATCAAGGACCTATTTTTTGTGGAGTACCAGGTTAGAACCCAGGTGGACAGTATTCAGTGAAACGAAGTCTTTGTCCTCATAGAGCATACCATTTAGCAGTGGAAACTGAAAATTAACAAGTGAAAATGCAACTAAAGATTTGCAACTTGGGAAGAGCCTTAAAGGAAACACGGGAGCCAGGGTGGGAAGTGAGGGGTGGGGAAGGGAGGTCAGTGAAGGCTTTTCTAAGGTAGCTTTCAGCTGAGTCATGAGTAATAAGAGAGAACAAGCCATAGGAAGAGGCCAAAACGGTCCTGGCAGGTGCAACAGCATGTGCTAAGGTCCTGTGGTGGTGGAGATCTTTTGGCGAGCTGAGAAGAGGCCAAAGAGGATATGGGGGGGTGGGGGGTGGGGAGCGTGGTGGGAGGCAGCAGGAGAAGTGGGGGTGGTGGTGGTGGCTGGACAATGCTCTGTGAATGTTGACCTGCCCTCCATGTGGGGCAGGGAACCCATGCTGTCTGCTTTCCCTGTGTTAGAAGGACCACTCTGGCTGCTGGAAGATGGGTTGGGAGGGTCATAGGGGAAGAAGGAAGGATAGTCAGAAGCTTGTGGCAGCAGAGGAGAGAGATGATAGTGGCTGTAACTAGGACTTTGGCTAGGGCTGTATATCCAAAACCCTACAAAAGTATAGACCAGGTGTCCTCAAACTTCGGCCCGTGGGCCATATGAAGCCGTGTGAATTGTATTTGTTCCTGTTTTGTTTTTTACTTCAAAATAAGATATGTGCAGTGTGCATAGGAATTTGTTTATAGTTTTTTTTTTTTAAACTATAGTCCGGCCCTCCAACGGTCTGAGGGACAGTGAATTGGCCCCCTGTTTAGAAAGTTTGAGGACTCCTGGTGTAGACCCTGGGGCTAGCAGTGCCACTCCAGGGGATAATCAGATACACACAGAGTTTGACATACAAGTACATTTGTTATGGATTTAGGTATAAGCACAAAAAACTGGAAACAACAGAAATGTTCACCAGGAGGGGGATGGTTAAAAGTTCATGTAGACAGAGCCTGCTGTATAGCTACAAAAATTATTGTTTTAGAAGACTAGCAACACAAGAAAATGTTTCCATTGAATTTGAAATGAAAAATATCAGATACACAACAGAAAGTACATTATAATGCTGGTTAAAAATCAAATCGTGGTTTTTCTTTCTATTCAAAATAAACACCAAAATGTTAATGGCAACTCTTTGGGTGACTCAGGGTTGATTTGAATTTTCCTCTACTTTGCAGCATTGTCCAAATGTCTTACAGTAATTACATAGTTCTATACTTAAGAAAACATAAAATTATTTTTTAATGAAAAAGTAAATCTCTTTAAAAGAGGCAAGGGTCAGGTGTGAGAGTGAGAAAGGGAGGGTGGGGAGGACAGGGTCAAATGTAGGTCACTGTTCCCCTTCTCGGACTGAGAGACCCCCCTGCCCAGGAAGATGCTTCTTAAAACCCACTTGGTGGCCAGGCGCGGTGGCTCACGCCTGTAATCCTAGCAGTCTGGGAAGCCGAGGCAGGTGGCCAGCTTGAGATACTGAGTTTTCAGGACCAGCCTGAGCAAAAAAGTGAGACCCTCATCTCTACCAAAAAACGAACAAACAAATAAACAAAAAAAAAAAAAAAAAAGAAAGAAAAACTGAGGCCAGAGGATCGCTTGAGCCCAAGGTGGGTGAATTGCTTGAGCTCAGGAGTTTGAGATCAGCTTGAGCAAGAGCAAGACCCCATCATTACTAAAAATAGAAAAACTAGCCAGGCATGGTGGTGTACACCTGCATTCCTAGCTACTCAGGAGACTGAGGCAAGAGGATTACTCAAGCCCAAGAGGTTGAGGTTGCTGTGAGCTGTAACACCAGGGCATTCTACCCAGGGTGACAGAGTGAGACAAAGCGAGACTCTATCTCAAATAAATAAACCCAAACCCCACTTCACGCTTCCTCCTCCTGTCCCCCTACTCTGTGTGTTTCTCACAGGCTTCAGTACAAAGGACTCCGCGCACAGGCTGCCTGTGGTCAGAACACAGGGGCTGAAGAATGCAGATGCCTGGGCTCCATCCTGTCATGTTGTTCCATCTGGAGACCTTGTCCCTACCCCCAAGTCCTCTATCTTCTCTGTCTCACTAAATGCACTGGAGGCCATGAGTGTGGCTAGTGGGAACGGGACTGGGGAACCAGCCTGCCTGGGTTGGAATCCCTGCTTGAGTCAGCTCCTTCACTGTAGGTTGGAGATGCCTACAGGGCCTGACCCACAGAGCTGAGGGGCTGCGTGAGTGGAGACATGCAGAATCTTTAGACACCGTCATACTGAGTACAGGCTGGCCATTAGGACTCTTCCAGTTACTCAGACCCAAAACCAAGAGCCCCCCTGACTCCTAGTGCCCTCATTCCAGAACCCATGCCACCAGGAAGTCCAGGGGCCATCTACTTCCCACCACAACACTGCTGCCCCAGAGTCCACATGCCCACCCTTCCTTGCTAACATGGCCACAGTGGCCTCTGAGGTGTCCCCTGCGTCCATTCTCATCTCCTTTCAGTCCAGCAACCTCTCGCCAGCCAGATGTGAGCAATCTGATGAAAATCAGACCACCTTCCTCCTCTGCTGGAGTTTTAAACAAAATCCAAGCTCTTTACCATACCCTGCAAGGTACTAATGAATCATCCAACAGAAAAAATGGAAATTTAAACACGAATGAAAAATGAAACATTATTTTTTCCCTTCAGATCAGCAAAGATTTTAAAAATAAAAATAATCCCTCACGTGGGTGAGGAGATAGTGAGACTGCACTCTTTATTACTGTGGTCCTTGTGCTGAGGGAGGGGCCTCTGATAAGGAGACCGAGTGGGGGGGCGGGGGGGGGAGGCAAGTCCAGAGAGGGGAGTGTTTCCGGAAGGAAGGTGGTCTCTCAGGTCAAAGGCCACTGAGAGGTGAAATAAGATGAAGACAGAGCAGCAGCTGTGGCTTGGGCCACAGTGGCTGCAGTGGAGGGGTGGGGAAGAGAGAGGACCCCAAGAACGCTGATGGCAGAGTGTATATGTGTGCGTGTGTGAGTGTGTGTGTATGTTGGTGGCGGTGGCAGCTGTGGCAGGAGGGAAGGCCGCCTAGGAGGTTCCTGAGAGCCCTGGGTAGGGTACTGTGAGGCCAGCAGGCAGTGAGACTGATATTTGCTAACTGTCCCAAAGGGGATGGAGCCCGCCTTAAAACTCATTAGGAAAAACAAAGCCAAGTGCCTGAGTTTGATGAGCTTGGTTCTAGTTGGCAATTCCTGCTGGAGGCTTCTTAATTTCCTGGGTAAGTAAGATCACTTTGATCACGACCTTAGAGAAAACTTAATTCTGGTAAGGAATATCTGAGTTTGGATCTGTTTGGGGATTCTCCACAGGGGAGATGAGCTGGTGATGTAAGTGCCCCTCACCAGGGGAAGACAAATAACTGTGTGTGTCTCTCAGTTCCAGCTGGGAGGGCCGTAGGGGCCTATTTGTTTGGAGAGGGTAACTGGGTAAAGATAAGGTTAGAGCTATTGTTTGGAGCTTAACAACAGTAACAACACTTTCAGTTTTGGTGTTTCAAAGCATGGGTTTGGGAGAGGCAGCATGTAAGAAAACTCCTTTCCCTGCTAATCTGGGGTCCACTGTTCCTTCCCAATCCTGTTTAGCCTGCACTTGGAGCTCCCACCCCCACTCCTGGCTGTGACCAGAGACTGAGTGGGCTGGGACAGATTCATGTCCCTGGACCAAGAGGAGATGCTCACACTCCAGCATCTAGACTCTCAGCACTCTGGGCTTTGGTTTCCTCATCGATGCGTGACAGAGGATGAGGAAGATTCTG
Organism: Loris lydekkerianus; assembly: GCA_963574355.1. Taxonomy (NCBI): domain Eukaryota; kingdom Metazoa; phylum Chordata; class Mammalia; order Primates; family Lorisidae; genus Loris; species Loris lydekkerianus. The sequence goes on from CAUYPK010083220.1 coordinate 21,145, forward strand.
GTCCTTGGAGTTTCTGGTCCCAAGGGTGTCCAGGGAGTTTGAGAGGAGGCTTAGCAGGGAAGCTCAGCAGGCATCCCTGATAATATTATGAATATCTATTAGCCACAGGACCTTATCAGCATTATTATTTGCACACATTAGCTCACTTAATTTCACCAAACTCAGGAATTGTGACCATTCTCTTTTTGCAGGTAAGGAATGAGTGGCTTAGAATTGTGAAATGAGGTTGGTCTGATTGGGAATTGACACCGTCACTTGGCTTGTGCAGGGATCTTGCAAAGAACCTGGGGAAGGGCCAGGTGGACTCTGGGGCGCCTTCTCCCAGCATCAGCAGGGAGCTCCCCATGCCTCTCTGATCTCTTGCTCTGCTGACTCTGGGCTCTGTTTCTCTGTCTTGGAAGTGCCTGGGTGTCAGGATTGCACACTGTCTTTTCTCTAGGTCAAGGACTGAAAAATTAAATTCCTGCAGGGCCAGGCAGTAATTAAGTGAAGTGGGTAGAGTAAGTGCAAATACGTTTGTTGCCTGAGTGGCGGTGACGGCGGCTCGGCGGCTCCTGAAGAGCATTTGCTTTTTAGAGGGCAGCTGCTCCTCAACTCCAGACAGTCATTACCTCCTGGGATCACAGCTCAGTGTTGTGAGAACCTCTGATCTTTTGAGAAAAACGAAATCTCCTGATTTTTAAAAGTTGGCGCAAATCTGTTCTGAGCAGTGCTTTGTAACAACAAATAACTAAATTTTTTTTTTAATTGTTAAATCATAGCTGTGTACATTAGTGCAATAGCCTGTACCCATTCTAAGATGCACCGTAGATGTGGCCTCACCCATCACCCTCCCTCCACCAAAACCTCCCCCCTCCCTTCCCCTTCCTTGGCCCTTTCCCCATAGTCTTGCGCTATAATTGGGTTATAGCCTTCATGTGAAAGCTATAATTTAGCTTCATAGTAGAGCTGAGTACATTGGATACTTTTTCTTCCATTCCTGAGATACTTTGCTAAGAAGAATATGTTCCAGCTCCATCCATGTAAACATGAACGTAATGGATTTCTTATGTCTGGCTGCTTTCAGAATTTTCTCCTTCATATTAACTTTAGTGAAGTTAATTATGATATGTCTGGGGGATGTCTTATTTGGATTGAGTCATGCTGGGGTTCTGAAACTGTCTGCTAACTGAATTTCAGAATCTTTTGGCATTTCTGGAAAATTCTCTTTCATAATTTCATGGAGAAGGGCTTCTGTGCCTAGTGAGGCCACTTAATCACTTTCAGGGATTCCACTGAGGCGGATATTAGCCTTCTTCAAATTATCCCAGAGCTCTCTGAGAGAATGATCTGTTTTTGCTCTCCATTTCTCTTCCTCTTTCAGAGTTTGGGAGCATTCAAAGGCTTTGTCTTCAATGTCAGAAATCCTTTCTTCTGCTTGCTCCATTCTGTTAGTGAGGGATTCTACTGTATTTGTCAGATCTTTGAGGGTTGCGAATTCTTGGTTCAGTGAGTTAAAATCTTTGGTGGTTTTGTCTTTAAATTCGTTAAATTCTTGAGACAACTTTTAAATTTCTCCTCGAATTTCTAATTCTGACTTTTGAATTGCTACTCAAATTTCTCATTCCAAATTTTCCTCCATTTCATTAATCTTGTTTGGAATCCAAATTCTGAATTCAATTTCTGACATCTCGGCCAGCTGTTTATGAATGGGATCTTCAGTTACATCTGCCATATCTTTCCTTGGGTGGGGAGGTTGATCTATTCTGGTTATTCACGTTACCAGAGTTTTTCTGCTGATTCCGCCCCATGATTGTTTTACACCATTTGATTTTTGCCCTGGAGCTTTGTTGAGGACCTGTACAGTGCTATGGCCTGAGAAACTTGGGACCTGTTTGGTGTGGTGGGGCTAAATGGTTCTGTCTTATTTTCAGCTGGTCTCTGACCCTAGTGAAACAGTTACTCTAGGTTGAAGTCTCAGCTGTGGAGAAATACCAGCAATTAAGTTACCCCTCCCCCCACAGGCAACAATTGGAAAAGGAAAATCAAACCTTCCTACAACCACACACCCAGGGGACCACCTGAATAGTACTTGGGTGATTGGCTCAGTTAAAAAGGTCCAAATCAATCGTCTCAGTCAGCACCTGTCTCAGGTGGGAGAGTTTAAAAGGTCTCTGGCAACTGCATCACAGGGGTCTGGCGACTACTCAGATATGGCTTGCTCCAGTGCTCCATGGAGTCAGGAGGACCCACCCAGTAAATAGATCAGTCTGGGAAGGTTGATGTCTCCTTCCCCACCTTGCACCTCTGTCACACCCAGTCACTGATAGTCCCGCAGGGCTTTGACCCAGTTGCCTGTATTGAATAGATACTCCAGGGGTTTACACCTGCCTTAATCACAAGGAAATCTATTTCTGCCCAGCCAGGCCACTGCACTCTGCCTCTATCTAGCAGGGTTAGGTGAGGCCTGACAACCTCGGGTGCTTGATGGAGGTGTTCGCTCAGTTTCAGCCCTGCCCCTGATTGATGTTACTGACAGAACAGAACAGAACATCTTTGCGGGAATTTGTTTCTGTCCCTGATAAATTCTTCTGCAGAAGAGAAGCTGTTTTGAGTTTTCAGAGCTTGTGCCTCAGGCCCTGTCTTTGCTCCTGCAGGTTTGTATTCAGTTACCTGTCAGTTCTAGCCTCCTGTCTTCCTTTGTCTATAGGTTGACAATTCCTTGAGGGCTGGGTGCATCTTAGGCTCAGTAAAGTTGTCCTCTGTGTCTGCCCTGCCCTGGGAACTTCCCGGCTCTGCGTGTGTGTTTCTAGTCCCAGCACTCCACCCAGGCCAGTACTGCCTCAGGGAAACCCTTTACTTGCGGGGCCTGAATTTCTGCCCCAAATCTGTTCCATGGTGGTTGCCACCTGTAGATGCCTGGCCTCCTCTGGTTGCCCAGGGAGACAGATGGTGTGGGTTTGGAATATCTGGGAGTGAGCCCTATTGTTGCTAAAAGACGGCTGCTGCTCTGTGCCTTGGGGCACTGCTGCTCCGGTGTGGTACCCTCTCAGCTAACTGTAGTCTCCTCACTCCCGTGCCCCAGAGTCAGCACTGACCAGCTGCAGTTTAGACCCTGTCCACACCCCTTGAGAAATCACCCAAGAATCTGGACTCCTGTGGTACAGGCCTCCAGACCTCAGAGTGAGAGTGGAGGGGAGTGCTGGGAGCTCAGAGTTGCAGGTGGAGTATATATACAGTTTTATACTGTTTTATGCCTGGAAGGAGAATGCCATGGCACCTTAGTAGGGGTGGTAGGTCCAGTTTTTGGAGGTTCTCTCCCATGGAGTGTAGTGGGAGGACCTTTGAACTCTGCTCATTTGTTTGTGGGGCACTCCGAGCTGTTCTCATGGGGGAGGGGACTCCCGTCCACTTGGTGATGGATTTTGTACCTTTTGTTTGTATCCTTGGGGTTGCAGCTTGCCTCAGCGGGGTTGATGTGCATTCTTCAACCATCTCTCTTGGTGCAGCTCAAATCCACCTGGTTACTTGCTAAATTTCTGTCCTTTAATTCTCCTTCTGGATGGGAGCCTTGTATTTTCTTTTCCCCTTGTTTTCGTTCTTTAAACAATAAATGAAAAAACATGGACATGTCTACATGTTAAAATCTTTTGCTTCCAAAATAGTCAAATTACTTTAAAATTTGAATACTAGAAAACTATGAGCTACCTTCTGAAAAAGTGGATCCTAATCTAAAAGAACTTTATTTAAGAAACAAAAGTGAAAAGGAAAAAAATAACTTTATTGAGCTATAATTCACATGCCAGATAATTCACCTGTATAACGGGTATAATTCAGTGGATTTTAGTATGTACACAGAGTTGTATAACCATCGCCACAACGAATTTTAGAAAGTTTTCATAAACTCATAAAAAATGCTATGCCTGTGATAGAAATTAGCAGGTACTTCCTACTTTACCCCAATGGCCTTGCCTTAGGAAACTGCTAATATATTTTTTGTCTCTGTAAATTTGCCTATTGGATGTTTCTTATAAATATAATCTGGAGAATAATGTTTTCTCCAGAATAATAAGGTTCATCTGTGTCAGGGCACACTCTTGTATTTCATTCCTTTTTATTGAATGATAGTATTCCATTGCAAGTTTGCTTATCTATCAGTTGTCCATTTTGTTCATTCATTTATTAGTTGGTGAACATTTGTGTTGTTTCCACTTTTTTGGCTATTATAACTAATGCTGCTATGAACATTCATGTTTGGGTTTTTGTGTGGCTATATGTTTTCATTTCTCTCAGGTATATACCTAGGAGTAGAATTGATGAGTCACGTGATAACTCTATGTTTAATTATTTGAAGACACGTCACACTGTTTTCCACAGTGGCTGTACCACTTTATATTCCTTTCTCTGCACATCTCTACTTATAGCTGTTATTATCTGTACTTTATTTAATTTTATTGTTTTAGTATGGCCATCCTAGTGAGTGCAAAGTAGTATCTCATTGTGGCTTTAATTTGAATTTCCCTGATGTCAAGCTTCTTTTTATGTCATTATTGTACATCTGTGGAGAAGTATCTATTCAGATCCTTTGCTATTTTAAACTGGATTTTTTTTTTTAAAATTGGGTTATAGGAGGTTTTTTTTTTTTTTATATGTTCTGTATACTAGACCTTTATCAGATATACAAATTACACATATTTTCTCTCATTCTTTGCCTCTCTTTTCACTTTGTTGAGAACCTCATCTTTTGAATCCTAGTTTCAATCTTTCTGCTGTATCATGAAGTCTTTTGGGTAAGAGACTGTATAAAATTCTCCTCTGATGGGAACATGTGTATACACCCCCAATCTGCGACTTCCACCACCACCACCACCTTCATCATTATTATCCTCATCAACCAGTTGCAAAGTATTCACCTTGTAAATATGGTGTCTTTAGCTTTTGATTGGCTGCTGTGAGAATATATATATAATATAATATAATATAATATAATATAATATAATAAATAATATAATTGTACATCCACTTCTTAAAGCTTCAAGTCTTTCTGGAAACATAAATTAGAGAACAGGGCATGGTTTCAGAAGGCAAATAAACCTTGAGCATTTGTATTTTCCAAGTAAGAAAGAGCTGAGGGTGCTGTATGTACCACTTAGAACCTCCTTCTCTTCCAGGACTGCGAGGCCTGATGCTGTCTGTCATGATGGCCTCCCTCATGAGCTCCCTGACCTCCATCTTCAACAGCGCCAGCACCCTCTTCACCATGGACATCTACACCAAGGTGCGCAAGCAGGCGTCGGAGAGAGAGCTCATGATTGCAGGAAGGTAAATGCAGCTTCTCCCTGCCGTAGGCCACAAAAACTTGAATGCTCAGAGAGGTTCCATCTGTGCTGTCCATCTGAGCTGGGGGAGGCTGGCAGGTGCCTGAGTGTCATGAGAGTGACCTCTGTGGCTGGTCACATTTGCCCTTCAAGGGTGTTTCATTTAAATCGGAGATCACTAGATCTGACCTCGGGGAATGGTGGGATCACACCTATGGTGCATAATGCAAGGGTACATGTCAGATTTATTAGTATATAGTATAAATGTCTTAACACAATAATTAAGTAAATGAGATGAGGTATATAAAAATAAATAAATTGGAGATCACTGCACAGTGCCCCTCTGGAGTTAGAAGGCTGTAAGAGATCATCTAATCAAATCTTCAGGCTATCAGCTTGCAAAATAAGGCTCATCTTGCTTAAACTCAAACAGCCTGGACAGTGAAGGACTAGGACCAGAATCTGTGGCCAATAGAGTCTTTGTCCCAGGGTCTTTTTTTTTTTTTTTTTTGAGACAGAGTCTCACTATGTCACCCTCAGTAGGAGTGCTGTGGCATCACAGCTCACAGCAACCTCAAACTCTTGGGCTCAAGTGATTTTCTTGCCTCAGCCTCCTGAGTAGCTGGGACTACAGGCACCTGCCACAATGCCCAGCTATTTTTTTTTGTTGCAGTTGTCATTGTTGTTTAGCTGGCCCTGACCAGGTTCAAACTCACCACCCTTGGTACATGTGGCCGGCACCCTACTCACTGAGTTATGGATGCCAGCTGTCCCTGTGCTGCCCTCCCCCGCTCTTCACTCTGACCATCTTTGAGGCCCTTGATGCCTTGACCACTTGATACAACATTTTGCAGGCCCACTGTGAAGATCATAATGAGACTGTGATTATGAATAGGTTCTGCAGAGTCTAAAATACGAACCTATATGTGCGTTTATTATAGTCAGATGGGCTACTATCTGACACAACAGTATAATAAAACCAGGGCAAATGTGCTCACTATCATGATTACCCCTGGGCAGATACATTGGATAGAGGCTTCACAGGAGCTCTGCTGTGCCTGTCCAGGGGGCTGTGGCAGGTTGACCTCCTCAGGGCAGGCAGAGTGAATCCTTGAGGTCAGTCAAGGTTCCCAGTGAGTGCAGGGAAGGTGTGAATGGCTAGCTCATTGCTCTCATCAGCAAGATTAGGGCAAAGGAAGAAAAGGAAAAACGGCCGTCCACTTTCAGGGGATGAGACGCCTGGCACCCAGGGGAGAGCTGACCATGCCAGAGTCTCCACTTCTCTGCACTGTAGGAAGCAGCACTGTTACTTGGGCTGCTTCCTTGGAATCACATTTACTGATTTCTTTCTTCCTGTTACTTATGCAGCTCAAATGGGAAATGGGAAAGAAAACCATTTTGTGGCTTTGCTAGTGGCCCTGAGACTATGTAGGGCCTCACATTTTGGGGTGCCCCCTAGCTATGGCCCTGGGACTTATCACAGCCATGGATAAGCTCATAGTGATGTGAGATCATTCCAGACTCTGCCATGGGGACTGCAAGAGCAATCAGGGGCTCGGATGAGGGAGGATGAGCGCAGCTTACTGTGGCGTAGTTGGGGGAGAGAGAACATAGTTGAGTACAGTGTGTAGGTAGGATTTGGGTAAGTGGAGGACAGTGGGAAGGGCATTCCAGAGGGAGAAATATATGAGGGAAGCACTGCTATGTGAAGGTCAGTTGATGGTTCTTTTTCCTTAAAATCAGGTAAGTGCAGAAGAGGTTCACAGTCTTCTAATTAAATCACGAGCACCAGTACTAAATGTTTGCCAAAGACTTTCTAATCTTTTTAGGACCTAAAGTACAACCCATGTGGAAGAAAGCTGGAAAAATGTGGTCCTGTCTCTTTCTACCCAGACTGTTCCTTTATAAACTCTGTTAGTGTTTTAAATTTCATTATGAAGAAAAATGAGAAGAAGAAAAGAATGATAGTTTTTACTCTTTGTAGAGTGTCTGCTATTTGCAAGGTGTTGACAACCCCTAATCCTTACTCCCAATTTTGCAAGGTCGACCACATTCAAGGTCGACCACATTCAAGGTTGACCACATTCTCAGTTTACAGGTGGAGAACTTGACACTCAGAGAGGTTAGGAAATGTGTCCTGTGTCACCTAGAGAGAATAAGAATTTGAATCCCAGGGCTGTCTGGCTCCAAAATTCATACCTTGTTCTCATAATCAAGTGCATCTCAAAGTGGGAATCTTCCGGGCCTTGCTGTCTGGGCCCATGTTACTATTGAAAGCCAAGTGACTTTCTCTTACTCATGGGCACAAATGACTTTTCTAAATGAAGAATATGGAAAAAAAAAAGGGTCAAAAGTAAATGTGATGATTTTTCCGTTTGCTGCATGGCACATATGCTTGGCATGTAGTGACTGGTGTTTACTTGTTCAGGGTTATTTTGTGACACTCTGTTGTGGGGCTTTGATTTCAGGCTGTTCATCCTGGTGCTGATCGGCATCAGCATCGCCTGGGTGCCCATCGTGCAGTCCGCACAGAGTGGACAGCTCTTCGATTATATCCAATCTATCACCAGTTACCTGGGACCACCCATTGCCGCTGTCTTCCTACTTGCTATTTTCTGGAAGAGAGTCAATGAGCCAGTAGGTATCATGTCCAGAAAAGCTATTCTGGCATGGAAATCCTCATGTGGGTTTGTATTTTCTCTGTGGGAAAGATCCTATTTCCTAGAGATCTTCAGCAGAAATGAACGTGATGCTGAGAGTTTGTAGAGGAAGCCCTCAGGGACCACTGGGCTCTCTGTGGGGGCAAACTCCTCGGGAATTGATACAGGGTTTCCACTCTCTCTAACTGCCCTGTCCTCCTTGCTATAGGTTCGCAACTAAGATTGTACATTTTCTTTTTATTTTTTGAGACAGAGTCTCACTATGTTGCCCTGGGTAGAGTTCCATGGCGTCACTGCTCACAGCAACTGCAAACCCTTGGGCTTAAGTGATTCTCTTGCCTCAGCCTCCCAAGTAGCTGAGACTACAGGCGCCTGCCACAACACCTGGCTATTTTTGATTGCAGTTGCTGTTTAGCTGGCCTGGGCTGGGTTCGAACCCGCCAGCCTTGGTGTATGTGGCTGGTGCCATGACCACTGTGCTATGGGTGCCAAGCCACGTTGTACATTTTCTATTCGTTCTTGGTGATTTTGACCAGACTGCCTTCTTTCTTAAGAGAATGCACTGCACCCCCTGGGAAGCGTGTTCTCTGGGTGATCAGCTTCAGAGAAGAAGGCACAGGGTACCTCCGGTACTCTGCTGTGAACTTGGCCTTTCAGCCAGCAGTTTTCAGGGCCCAGCGAAGACAAAGTCCTGGTCCTCAAGAATTCTCTACATAAAACAATGTAAAGCACATAATGATGGAGGGATAAAATATAACACATAATAAAAAAAGAAAGAGATTCAGGAAAAGATATATCAGGATTAAACCTGATGGTTGATTGAACTGGTTGGAGAATTAGACACACATCTTGAGATAAGTTTCCATAGGGACTGGCAGAACGCTGTATCACTGGGAGATTTCTAAAATACGAGTTTGGAGGGTGTGTCCAGAAGCCCTACTGCTGCTAAACATTCTACAATGCACAAGACAGCGCGCCCCCCCCCCATATCAAGAATTATCTAGCCTAAATGTCATAGTGCCAAGGTTCAGAAAACTTGGGATAGCATCTCCAGGGAGTAGCAAGTAGCAAGTAGAGACCACGAGGTGAGCCTTGGGCCTGGCCAGGTATTGTGTTAGCTGAGAGGTGACTCTAAATCTTGAGGAAAGTATCAAAGGCTACCAGACTTTTTAAGAGCCTCTTGAGAATAAAAACTAAAGGAATAGAAAGAGGCTAATTTCCAAAAGATAAGGAAAGGCTCAGCAAGTTTCATCAATACTACTCACACAAACTAAAATCAACAATATATTTTTTTAGTGAATTGGTATAGAGGGGATGAATGGGAAATACATGGTTCCTTTATTCCTTGTGAATTTCTCCATCTGGCAGACAGTTCCAGATGCCAGCATAGGGTGGGAACTCGCAACATAAAGTGAATGAAACTTGCTCCTTTTCCTGGGCAAACGCCCAGTCTGGACGGGGAGTCAGAGACGTGAATGGGTGATTACGCAGCAGTGAGGTTGGTGTTGGAGTGGTGTGTACACAGTGATGTAGCCACAGCGAGGACAGTGTGCCTACCCAGTTCTGTCTAGCTTGTTCTATTTAATATAGGACAATGTTCTTAGGAAGGGAAGAGTTCTTACTCTCCCAGAAAGAAAGGATAACCTATGCGAAGATCCAGAGACATGTTCATACATGGCACACACAAAGACTAGCTGGTAATTTTGCACACTTACAGTATAAAGTGGAGGAGTACCAATGGCTAACAAAGGTGCTGAACAGCATTTGACAAAATTAAGAAGTCTCTTTTGGGTCACCTTTCTAAAAGAACACACTCTACTTTATCACTAGCCCCCTTCACATGTGGCCTCCAGTCTTCGGCCTAGTCCTTTAGGTGAGGACTGGCCAAAAAGAAAGACAGACAGAAGGAAGAAAGGAAGGAAAGAGAGAGTTAATTTAAAAAAAACCCCTAACGATTGTTCCCTAATGTTTCTAGTTTCTTAAAAGTCTTCCGTATTTCTAATATGCAATCCCAAAACTTAATGTAAAGACACGGAGTTGTCATTTTATGTTCCCATAAAAAAATTTTATGTTCTAACATTCTTGGGGAGGACGAGGCAAAGACAGAGGGAAGAGAAATGGCAGCTCTAGGTAGTTTGTAAAATAGTCCATAAAGGAGGCTGAAGAAGGAAGCATTATTCGTATATGTTCATATTCACACCGCTCCCCCCTCCACATACAGGGTGGCCATAAAATTCATGTGCAATTTAAAAGAATTGACTATTTTAATTGCATATACAGGGTGGCCACAAAGTTTGTGTGCAATTTAAAATAGTTGTGCACGAAATCTATGACCTCTCTGTATATATATGATTAATGCTTTTTTTAAAGACAGAGTCTCACTTAGTCACCCTGGGTAGAGTACTGTGGCGTCCTAGCTCACTGCACCCTCAAACTCTTGGGCTCAAGTGACTCCTCTTGCCTCAGCCTCCTGAGTTGCTGGAGGCACCTGTCACAATCCCCATCTAGTTTTTTTACTTCTAGTAAAGCCAGATTCTCACTTTTGCTCAGGCTCATCTCAAACTCCTAAGCTAAAGCAATCCTCCCTGCTTGGCCTCCCAGAGTGCTAGGATTACAGGCATGAGCCACTGCACCCGACTGCATTATTTGTATTTTGACGGAAAAGTTTCTTTCTCCTTATCCCTCAAAGACTCAATTTCTTTTTTTTTTCCTCCCACATCTTTGTGGGCTACAAATTAATTCACAATGATTATTACCTAAATCTGGAGATTGGTGGGAATAGTAGCTGCTGGCGGATAGGCTCACATTATTTTCCAGGTTAAAGAGAGTTTTTAGGATTAAGGCTTTTGGTTGATGTTCTACTCCAGTTGTTAGACACTTGTATTAGGAGTCCTTGTTTTATGCTTCAGGTGAAATCATGTTGAAACACGATAGACAGACACATGAAAGGCCTCCCCTAACACTCCCAGTCGTGTTCTGAACCCCAGTGTCCTGGTTCAGACGGCCTGGAGCTACCATTGCTTTCACCTCTGTGTTACGCAGGAATGTGAGAATGCCCAGCTGTTTTGTGTGTTCAGTATTAGCTAACCCAGGGCTTTCTTCCACAGGGAGCCTTTTGGGGACTGATCCTAGGATTTCTGATTGGGGTGGCCCGCATGATTACTGAGTTTGCCTATGGAACCGGGAGCTGCATGGAGCCCAGTAACTGTCCCACGATTATCTGTGGGGTACACTACTTGTACTTTGCCATCCTCCTCTTTGTCATTTCTATCATCACCATCGTGGTCATCTCCCTCTTGACCAAGCCCATCCCAGATGTGCATGTGAGTATCCGCCGGGGGGACCCGTTCTGCCCTTGTTTCAAGTTGATGCTGCAGCACGCTCAGTTGGCCTCAGCTCAGTTGAACATCTCACACTCACACAATTAAAAGTGTCCATTACTTACCACTGGCTTCATGTGGAAGGACACAGACGGCAGTGGGAGTCCTCAGAGCAGTCTGCACTTCAGTGCACGGGCCGTTGTCTGGATCTTACTCCCAGTGACAGCTCAGGTGCAAGGGAATGAGATCACATGGGCAGGCACAGGGATACCTTGGCCTAGAAACCCACTTTCCCAAATAGGAACTGACATTCCTTTTATAGTTCCATGGTCAATGCTTTCAGGGATCTGGGAGAGGGACATGCTTGCTATAAAAATCACTATGCTCAGGGAAATACCAAGCGTGGTTTACCTCTGGATTTTTTTTTTTGCTGTTAAGCCACCAAACAGTTGCCCATAGAACTCAAGACATTTCCAACAATATCAAAGCCCAATTGACTCAAGATTAAAAAAAAAAAATGACTATTCTGTAGCTCTAGACACCACCATTGGTATAGGGTTCATTAACAGCTCTTTCCATACAGATGAAGACTATCAAATTAGGGGCTATTTCTACCATAAGCCATATAGTCTGGTGACCTAATGTAGATGACATTCTGCTTTTTTCAGGTTTCCAAGGGAACAAAACTAATTCTAACCTAAGGTCATATTTACCCATAGAGAGAGATGAACCCTTAATTCACGCATGCACACATACAAGAGCCTACGCAATCCCTAGGAGACCTTCACCTCCATTGCCAAATTTTTAAGAGTTGTGATAAACTTTAATGTCTAATAGAGACTGCCTTTATATAAATAGCAGCAGAGCCACAGTCACATCTATCAGCTGGATGTGTCACAGGCTTCCTTTGTGATGCATTAACTGCTTGGAAAGTCTCACAGCCACAGACACACTTGGCTCTGTGCTCCTTCTTGAAGTGGGAAAGCAAGGTGGTCGTCCAAGGCATGGTTGGGGGAATACATTCCACTGAGCTTCAAACTTCTTCAAGTTCCTGCTTCCTGCTTCATGCTCTAGACTATGTTAATAAAACTGTGCCACCAACTTTAATTCTACCCTCTTCTAAGATAGCTCACGATTCTATAGATTTTTTTAAAAAAGAGAATTAAGTGTGCTTTAGCTGCATTTTTTATACTCTATTTTTAAAAATTTTAAATAAATTTAGATACTCCCTAAATCTATTTGAATTCTTTTATTTTCCTTTTTTTTTTTTAATTTTTTGAGACAGAGTCTCACTCCGTCACCACGGATAGAGTGCCTAAATCTATTCCCTGTACCCATCACCCAAGTAGTGTACCTTGTCCTCATACAACTGTGATTTTTCATCCCTCCTCCCTCCAGCTTCCCCTTTGTAAGTCTCCATTGTCCGTTTTTCTACACTTCCACAGTTTCTTATTCCCATCACACGACCTAGTACCGAAATCTGAACTTACACTGCTGGTCTAGACAAAGGGCTGTCTAGTCTTGTTTCCTGTTACCAGTACTAAAGAAACAAATTCATTTATCAATGTGAAACAAAATTCATTCATTCAACAAACAGTTCTATGTTTGAGGCAGTCATTTCCTCAGCCTCTGAATATGCATATATCATAAGGCATACATACGTATGACTTACATCTAAGTTCCCAACATAATTTATAGATAATTCTGTGGCTGGGAACAGTTGTCTATGTTCCTATTGGTACCTAGAGACCACATTTATTTTCCTTTCTTTCTTTCTTTTTTTTTTTTTGAGACAGAGTCTCACCCTGTCACCCTGGGTAGAGTGCTGTGGTGTCATCATAGCTCACAGCAACCTCCAACTCTTGGGCTCAGGTGATCCCCTTCCTTCAACCTCCCGAGTAACTGGGAATATAGACATCCACCACCAGACCCAGCTAGTTTTTCTATTTTTTAGTATAAGATAGGGGTCTTGCTCTTGCTCAGGCTGGTCTCAAACTTGTGAGCTCAAGCAATCCACCTGCCTCAGCCTCCCAGGGTGCTGGGATTACGGGTGCGAGTCACCATGCCTGGCCCATTCTCCTTTCTTGATGCATATCTCTTTAGTCCTTCAACTCCTTGTCCCAAAATGCTCTTTGGATCTTTCTGTTTACTGGTTCTGCTTTCCCTCCAGCTCTACCGTCTGTGTTGGAGCCTCCGTAACAGCAAAGAGGAGCGTATTGACTTGGATGCCGGAGAGGACTTCCAAGAAGCCCCGAAGGAGGCCTTGGATATAGGTGATTTATGGCCCCAAACCAACACCCAAACCATACAAAGCTAATCCTGCAATGGCAAGACAACTTGACTGAAGCCTTCACTAAAATGCATTTATCAAAGCTCTGATCTCTTCCCTATGGCAGAGTGAGGAGTGGGGTGGGGGATGGGATGAAAAAAATGGCTCTTAGGAATTAACTCTGAGGCCCCACCGAGGGGAAGAGGGAGGCGCAGAATCATTCCAGCTCCCTTGTTGCTGGATGTTGGTAAGGAATTTGCCAGCTTGCCTTGATTTAGGGTGTGGCCACAGATAGGAAAAGAGTCACAGCTCTTCTCACATAGTCTGTGAGCTGAGAGCAGATGACACCAAAGCTATGATCAGTTCTAGGACATTGGGGGGATAGAATAGAGGCCCTTAGGATCTTATGTCCTACTGTCTTACAGTATCAGATTTCAAAAATCAAATTTCTCTGGCAGCCTGATAACAGTGCTTAGTCAATGCCCAGAGATATATCCTTAAAGTTAATGATTTCTTTTTCTTTTTTCTTTCTTTCTTCCTTTCCTTTTTTTCCCTTTTTTTTTCATTCTCTCTCTTTCTCTTTCTTTATTTTTTTTGAGACAGAGTCTCACTATGTCACCCTTGCTAGAGTGCTGTGGCATCACAGCTCACAGCAACCTCAAACTCTTGGGATTAAGCCATTGTCTTGCCTCAGCCTCTCAAGTAGCTGGGACTACAGGTGTCTGCCACAATGCCCAGCTATTATTTTGTTGTCATTGTTGTTTGGCAGGCGTGGGCTGGGTTTGAACCCTCCAGCCCTGGTGTATGTGGCTGGCAATCTATCCTCTGAGCTAGGGGCCCTAAGCCCCAAAGTTAATGCTTTCTTCAACTTCAGCATGGCAACTTTTCCTCCCTATGGAGGAGGTGCACACATGGGGTTTGGTTGTGGAGGTGTGTGGCGTGCACTGTTGTGGGAACTCAGGGTCAATGTGTGCTTTACCTGGTACTGGGCTGGAAGTCTCACTGCTCCTTCTGAAGGAGAGGACAGATGTAGCAGAATGAGTTCTGTCTGAGTCTGGCCATCGGGAGCATCATAGAATCCAGGCTCTGGAAAGGGCCCTCAAGATCCTTTGGTCTTATCACCTCAATTTATAGACATGTAGGTTGAGCCTTATGGGGAGAAGGTTTGCCTATGGTGCCGGCTCTGATACAGTCTGCTCTCCTTCTTGTAGGACCTTTCAGTTCTGAAACTTGCAACTCAGCAAGGGTCAGGGGGAAGAGGGGAGCCAAGGGCGGCTGACCATGGTGCTGAAATCGGGCAGCCCCTTCCTGCTTCCCTGGAGCAGGCAGGCATGAATATGCCCTCTGTTCCTCCTGCCTCATATATGTACCCATGTTGAGTGAGAGTAGCATAGATTTTATTGTTATTTGTTTGTTTGTTTGTTTGTTTATTTATTTATTTATTTATTGAGATAGAGTCTCACTACATTGCCCTTGGAAGACTGCCGTGGCATCACAACTCACAGCAACCTCAGACTCCTGAGCTTACGTGATTCTCTTGCCTCAGACTCCCAAGTAGCTGGGACTACAGGCTATTTTTTCTTGAAGTTGTCATTGTTGTTTAGCTGGCCCGGCCTGGGTTTGAACCTGCCAGCCTGCTTGTATGTGGTTGGTGCCATAACCACTATGCTACAGGCACTGAACTAACATAGGTTTTAAAGGGACATGGATGAAAAGTATTTTGAGTGTTGAGAAGTTTTAATGTGGAAGACTAGATTATTTTTACAACTAGAGGGCAGAGACTTAAGACTGGTGAGTGGAAAGAACATATCCAATTTTAACTCAGAAAAAGGAGTGAGGTTGGGAATCAGAGAGAATTAGGATTGAATCTTGACTTCTTTTTTTAAACTACTCTGGGCAATTTATTTCATTTTTCTAAACTTCAGGTTCCTCATGTAAAAGTTTATTTTTAAATTTTACTTATTTAAAAATTTTTTTTTTAGACAGAGTCTCACTCGGCAGCCCTGGGTAGAATGTCATGGCATCATCATAGCTCACAGCAACCTCAAATTCTTGGGCCTTTGAGCAATCCTCTTGCCTCAGCCTCCTGAGGCTGGGACTATAGGTGCCCAGCTCTACGGCTAGTTAGTTTTTCTATTTTTAGTAGAGATAAGGTCTTATGCTTGCTCAGGTTGGTCTTGAACTCCTGAGCTCAAGCAGTCCACCTGTCTCAGCCTCTTAGAGTGCTGGAATCACAGGCCTGAGGCCCTGTTCTCAGCTTCATGCAAAAATATTCTAAATGAAAGCTGTACCTCATAGTACTTGGAAACAGCACACGAGGTAATGCACCACTCTAACCGCTGGCTGAAACTGTCACCATCATGATTGCTTTGAAGAATGAGCTTTCTAGCTGAGTTGATCTGGAAAGGGATGAGCAGGAAGTGAGCGTCTATCAGAGACGCTGAAGAGGGAGGGGACTTCTACACTGGCTTTGTGACCTCTGAGATTCTCAGGGCAGCACTTGAATTCTTTTGTTTCTTGATGAACTCACAGTGAAATCAGACTGAACACCCTTCCCTATTAATGCACAATAAACAGCTCTCTTGAGGGCTTTTTACAGTCCCCGGGTGTCCCACTCACCATTCTCTGAGAAAGTGCGTGAGGAGGGTTTGCTGTGGCAGCATCATCCCCGTATCACCACCATCATGACTGATCATATTTTGAACACCCTGCTCTAGTTGACTGACTCATTTCAGCACCTCGTCATCCTTTTAAAGTAGATAATACAAGTATAATTCTTCTAATTTTATGGATGAAATGAGACATAGAGAGGAAAATAGGGAGGAAAATGAGACATAGAGACTTTCCCAAGACCAACCAATGTTTTAATTGACCCAGATAACCATCTATTGCTCTCTTGAGCTGGTCAAGGAGCCAATTTCTTGCTCCTTCTTCCTGATTCTGCTATTTAGATGGAGTGAGTCAAAGGGGAGAGGTACAAGGAGGGTTCCTCTCTCTTATGTGTGTGATAAAAGAGTGAGAATGGAAGAAGGCTATGAATTGGGTGCTCTCTCATTAAATCATTAAGTTACATCTTCATTAATATAATGGTGAAGGTAGGATTTATCCAATTTTATGGACACCTGGAGAAAAGAGAGGTGAATTAACAAGGGCATAAAGCTGGGTTTTTGGTCCCACTTCTGACATATGTGTGCATTTAAGCATTAAGGTTCCTTCCAGCCCTGAAATTCGGTGACTCTTTCATTGATTTATTTTTTGAAACGATCTGTCTTTATCATATGATCAGTAAACAAAAAAAAAATCCCCGGAGTGTAACGGGAGAAATGTGCTGGTTACGTTATTCATCATTACCTTATTATTGACAAAATAAAGCACTATCTATGTTTATAGTTGTAAAAAAGAAAAAGCCTAGAAAGAAACGGGGGCTTTGGGAAAGGGGAGGGGAGAAGACGGGGGGCAGGCATAGACTGCACATCTGGCCCTGTGCGATTTAGGGTTCCCTTTCCCGCCCAGATCTGAGGGTTTTTCCAGATCTTTGCAGTTAGATGCCAATAGGAAATTTCCTTAAGAAAATAATTTGTGAATCTGAGACCTATTTCCTAGTGTAGAGTTGTGGGAGGGGAAGTCTGGTGGAGGAGGGGCAGAGTCAGGTAGAAGAGAGTAGAAAAACTCCTTCCAAGAATGGGGAACTCCCCCAGGTTCATGAGGGGGGATGGTAGCTTCTCCTGCTACCATGGAGAGGCTCCCTCTCTAGGGGCCTCTGTCACTGGCAGGAAGGGAGCACCCTCTTGCCCCCACTCCTGCAATCAGGTCAGGACAAGTTCTGGGACACTAGGACTCTTTTAAAGAAAACTTTTGTGACTTGTAACAATGGGAAAGTGCAGAGCAGTGGTTTCTGGTCCTGGTGCTGAAAACATAGTGGGCTTGGTCTCATCACTACTGAGTGACAAAGCTGGTATTTGAAGCTGGGTTCATCTAACTGCGGTGCCACACCTGGGCTAGAAGAGGGGGACTCATTTGACACTTGGAGTGCCAGGCCAGTTGGATGGTTTGATTCAGCACTGTTGATATGCAACATTAGATCTTAAGTCCTGGATGTGCTGATCACCACTGCCCCAAATCAGAAGCTGTTCAGACCAATACAATGATGTGATCTGACTGTTTTGAATCAAGATGAATTTTCATAGAGCCTGATGGAGATAAAGCTGGGGCCGGCTGGTCTCAAGTGTATAGAATCCATCTTGTAACACTGTGGCGTAGTTAAGTTCTGTTGAACATTTTGTACCATTTTAATTCCTGAAAACAAGGATGTTAGGAAATTTCTGCAGATTGGTAGATGCTGCCGGGTATGGCTTCTCCCCTGGAAACTTCTTCTAGTCTCTCTGGCTTCCATATTCAATAATCCTTTGATGTCTTTCCCTTGACGCAGAAGTTCCTGAGGAGAAAAAAGGATGCTTCAGGAGGGCCTATGACCTATTTTGTGGGCTGGACCAGCAGAGCGGACCCACGATGACCAAGGAAGAGGAGGCAGCCATGAAGCTGAAGCTGACAGACACCTCTGAGAAGCCTTTGTGGAGGACAGTGGTGAACATTAATGGCATCATCCTGCTGGCCGTGGCTGTCTTCTGCCATGCGTATTTTGCCTGAGTCCTGGCTTTTCTGCTGTGGTCTCACCACGGCGGGAATCTTAACTCATCTCCCTTTAATCCCACCCTGTGGTATTGAAGGGAAACCAGGCATTTGTAAACTTCACCCAGTTGGATGACCGTGTACATGTGTAATTATAGGCTGGCTGGTGGAAAATCATTAATTTGTTGTTAACTTATGTATTTGAAGCCAGCGTAATCATTGTACATACTAGAGCTAAGGAAGGAAGGTCCACTCAGGTATATCCAGAAAAAGGCAGAGTCAGAAACACAAGCCTAGTGATGTCCGGGGAAAGTCTGTTTGTAATCCCCCTATGTTAAGAGTTTTGGTGCCTCTGCTTCCTGCCATTTTCTCCTATCTGACTTCCTCCACATCTTTTTTTTTTTTAATTTAAGCAATTTTCAATTTTCCCCTCATCCTATTGTTCTCAAGGTTTTTTTTTCCTACCACAAGAAAAATCAATGCGATAAATTGGATGGATGCAGATGCTAAGGATGGGAGATTGATGAGGCCTGAAGAAGGCAGCACGTGCCCCAGAGAGAGGGACTTAGGCACCAGCTTCAGGCCTGTGGGGGAAGCAGGTAATTTTGAGTCCAGGGGATGCCCAGGGTGAGCTCCATCTGTTTGGGATTTTACTCATTTTGACATTGACTGTCCCTGCAATGTCTTAGTCACTCAGTAATCTTTGTTGAAAGTGAATGATAATGGGCATTTATTTAGACATATTGGTTTTCTTTTTCCATAAGCCTGGCTCTTGGGTAGCCTTTTCTTGTGGCTTGCACTAAGTATGCCCTCTGGTGGCGATGATGAATTGGAACGCGCCTGCCAGAGGCCATTCTGTTCCCAGGGGCTAAAGCTGACTTGACATGGTTTTAGCAGCTGACAGCTATCACCAGAGCGAGAAAATGCACCTGCTGGGGGTGGAGTGGGGGAAGGGCATATTTATAATCTCAAAGCAGCCCCACCACCCTCCTGAAACACTGAAATATAATGAGCTGGAGCTCATCCTCCCTGCGAATTCACATGACCGCAGTTGTCCTTTTTCTGGTGTCCTGACTGGTGATCGCCAACCAGTCAAGGTTCGATTAGGTGGTGTGTGTTCCAGGTAGCAGGGCCCAACCCTTCCAGCTGAGAGAAGTGTATTCCTGTTGAGTCAGTTTCCCAGGGGGGGAAATTCTTTCCTTTAATTTAACTTTAATTCATTCTTTTAATTTCATCTGTAAAATCTCAATTATCTTGTAATAGTATCCCATTCAAGTTATTAAAAAAGATCACGATGTTGGTCTTGAATGATTTCAGGCTAGCTTAGAAAAGAGCTTGAGAGTGGTCTCTGGATATAAAAATGGTTCAACAGGCACCAGGATGGCTTGTTCTTGTGGAGGGAAGGAAACTCAGCGTTATTTGAAATGCCTTCTCACTGCCCCGAAGCCAGGCAGAGGAGTGGGAAAAGTTAGAATTTCACATGGCGAGCATTCCTCAGAGGATCCAGTCTGGGGTGGAGTGTGGAATGTGTTTTCAGCGTTGAGAGTGGAAGGCTGGTGGGTGGAGTGGACAATGTGAAGCATCTAGATTGTTCTGAATTTGGTTTTCTAGCTTTGCCAAGGATTTACTGTGTATATTATGTTAAATTATTTTGTCTCAACTGTGTCTCTGTGTCTTTTGTTTTCTTTCCTTTTTTTTTTTTTTAAATGGGGACCTTTGTGCTTATAGCATCTACCCACCTGCCTCCTGTGATTGTGGCAAGGTCACTTGGAAAAGTAGACAGGAGATATGCATGAGGAAAATGCTATCAGGCACTATATTAAACTGCATTATAGTCCCATACATTAAAATGTGTTACTTTGATAAAATGAAAACATTAAAATCCCCAACATCCTAATTCCCCTGTTCTCTAGAGAATCTAAATGAATACTAAATATGTCTGTGGTGAGCGTTAGTTTGCACAAGATATGAATTAAGAAGCAGGAGGTCAGGATAGTTGAGAATGGAATTTAATAACCTGAACAATTTAAAGAGAAGTTTTTAAGTTTAGAGATGATTTCAAACATGCAGTGGGTACCTGCATATTGTCCTGTGAGAATAGACTCAGCAAGTTGGGGGCCATAAATGATAGATGATACTTGAACAAATTCAGGGGTACAGGGAAGAACTATCCTTTTTCTTAAATTGAAGATGGTGTTACACATGAGGACAGAGGAACTGCTTATTAATGCTCAGTCTGTGCCACTCAAAAATCATGATGCCCTATTAGGTAAAACCAAAAAAGCTTCTTTAAATGTGAATAACTATTTTAAAAGGAATCTCTCAAAATGAAAAGACAGGCCTCCTTTCCTACAGAGTGATGTTGCTCCTGGGGCTTCTGACCTGCCTGCTGCTTGCTTCCGTGCAGCTGAGTCAGGTGTTGGCCTTCACTTAGAGAAATTTCTACTTTTGGAACTCAAAAGAAGGCACTTATTTGTCTCCTAAAAGATGCACTGCAGCTTGTGTTTTCTTGTCCTGCTTCACTAAAGAAAACCTTGGGAGAAAAACATAGGTGTGCTTGTTGGGAGGAGAGGGGTTTCATTTTTTTTGGCCGGGGCTGGTTTTGAACCCATCACCTCTGGCATATGGGGCATTGTCTTACTCCTTTGAGCCACAGGCACCACCCCTGGGAGAGGGGTTTCTTAAGATTCCTCCTCATCCTGCCCCAAGAAAATCTCACCTCTACTCCAGATTGTGTATATATATATGTATATATATATCTATTTTTTTTTTTTTTTGGCAGTTTTTGGCTGGGGCTGGGTTTGAACCCACCACCTCTGGCATATGGGGCCGGCACCCTACTCTTTTGAGCCACAGATGCTGCCCCAGATTGTATTTTGGTGAATTAAGTTGCTTGAGTGAGGTGCCATTGTCTTGGCAGGTGTGGATGAACCTGTACTCCTAGGTCCTATCTCTGTGGGGATCGAGTTGTTTGACTGTTTTTTTTTTTTTTTTTTTTTAAACCCCAAATGGAACAATAAATTATTATTAATTATGATTACTAAATAATGACATTTTTTAATAATATATTTCCACAATCAGGCAAACATTGGTGGAATATGATTTTTTGTTTTTTGTTTTTTTAAATGAAATCATAGTTGTGTACGTTAATACCAATATGGGGTACAATGTGCTGGTTTTACATACAATTTGAAATACTTTCATTCTACACTTAGTAGATTTAACATGTACCCTTGTAAAATGAGAGGACTCAGGTGAGTGTCATTCAGCCTCAGAGCCTCAGGTTGCATATTCCTAACCCGGCCAACTTTTGCAGCCCTGAGAGCGACTCAGTGAAAGAACAGGCAACATGGTGCAATCCATGCGATGCCTGGAAAACTGGTAGCCAATGCCCATAAGATAAAGGGACCTTCTTTACACCCGATGCTCGTGGCACACACACATGCATTTCAGAATCAGACAAGAGATGGAAAAAATCTAACCTCATTGGTTTTTAGGGCCCATTTGTTCCATTCTGACCTCCCCTCTAAATGTCCAGAGCCTGACTCTTAAAAAAAATTTTATGAATTGACAAAAATTGTGGTGTGCAATGTGGTGTTTTGATTTATGTATACATTGTGGAATGACTAAATCAAGCTAATTAGCATATCTATTGCCTCACATACTTTTTTTGGTAGTAGGAACACTTAAAATCTACTCTTAGCAATTTTTGAGTGTATGCTATATAATCACCATATTGTACGATAGATCTGAATTTATTCCCCTTGTCTAACTGGAATTTTGTATCTTTTGACCAACATCCCCCCAGTCCCTCCCTCTCCTCATCCTTGGCGCCTACCATTCTACTCAGTCTCCATGAGTTCAACTTTTTAGATTCTACATGCAAGTGAGATCATAGAGTGTTTGTCTTGCTGTGGCATGGCCTGGCACTTTACCAACTTGACTTCTATTTTGTTTTACATTTGGTACATCATATTCTATAGATGGTCCTCAAAGTCAGTCTCACGGTTGGAAATCTTTGCAGGCAGGGGGCTGAGAGGACAAAGCACTGATGTTTACCAGTCATCTTTTATGGTCTGGGCTCTTTAAGTAATATCAAATGACCTTGCCTAATCTCCACAACAGTTTCACAAAGTCGGCATTGTACTCAAAGGAAACATGGTGAGGACCTTGATGGTCATGGGTGTGGAGGTTGACAGTCCTGCTTTGCTATCACAGAGTCTCTTGGGGCAGCCTTACAGCAATGACACACTGTTTCTCCTTCAATTCTGAAGATGCTGGAATGGACAAGTGAAGAGACCAACATCTATTGAACACCTACTTATTTATATTAACCAAAATTATATTAATAAATGATATCGGCTTGGTGCTTGTAGCTCAGCAGCTAGGGCACCATCCACATACACCAGGGCTGGTGGGTTCGAACCTAGCCTGGGCCTGCCAAACAACAATGGCAACTACAACCAAAAAAAAAATAGCTTGGCTTTGTGGCAGGTGCCTGTAGTCCCAGCTACTTGGGAGGCTGAGGCAAGAGAATCGCTTAAGCCCAAGAGTTGAAGGTTGCTGTGAGCTGTGACGCCACAGCACTCTACCAAGGGTGACATAGTGAGACTCTGTCTCAGAAAAAAAAAAAAATTTATAACATTTACATACAGGATCCAGGCATTCTTATCTCTGTTTTTAGATGAGAAATGAAGGTTGATTGCTTTGCTTTTGTTGGGTCTATGTCTAGAGACTGCTGTCCTAGCTGTGGTCTAAGTGGATGCCATCTCCTAACCAAGTAGGAATCTATCTTCTCTGTAAAGTAGCTTGTACTTTCTAAGGAAGGCTGTTCCAAGACATCTAGGATATGGGGAATGATATTTTCTGATTCTACTTCACCCTCAGCACAAGGAAATAGTAGTGCAATTCCTGATCAACAGACTGTGTGTTGGTGTACTGTAGCCCTTTGAGCTAGCTATGAGAAGTAGAAGGATTTGTCCAATGTATACAAAATGCAGTCAAGTCTGTCTGGCCACAGGAGGAAAGAATAAGACTTGGAGGAAAGAAGTTTATTACACTCACAGGTCCCAGAAAGGGGGTCACTGCATGTCACACAAGATCCTATGAGAGGCAGTGGATGGTCAGGAGGCAAAAAGGAGGGAAGGAAAGGCATAGGCTTGAGCCTCTGATGGGCTTCCATGGGGAAGGTAAGGCAAGATGGTCCTTGAATGATCTGTGCTCCTAGATCACAGTCAAAGACCAAATCATCAAACTAAACACTACGTATTTCACACGGGCAAAAACGTGAATCAGAGTGCTGGGTTTTGCTTGTATTTTCTGATGTGCTATAGTCGAGGAAACAAGGTGCCTGAGTCCAGGGAGCAACAAATACTTTCCCATTATAGAAAACCCCGGTAATACTGCCCACCGAAGGCCCCACTCTCCCCTGCCTTGCCCCACTCACAGGCTCTACATGTTCAATTTTTAATTCTATTTTCTGGGTAGCATCCACTTCACATTTCTTTTGCCCTAGGAACTTCTAGTTTGGAAATCCACAAGATACACACTTAACTCTATCCATGTTGTGGGTTTAATTATATGTCTCCTCAGACTTCATTTGTTAAAGTCCTAATGCTCAGGGCCTCACAATGTGACTGTATTAGGAGACAGAGTCTTTAAAGAGGTGGTTAAATTAAAATGAGGTTGTTAGGGTGGTTCCTCATCTTTTTTTTTGACTGGTATCCGCATAAGAAGAGGACAGACAGGCAGAAGGAAGGCCACGGGAAGACAAGGAAGAGAGGGCCATCTACAAGCCGGGGAGAGAAGTCTCAGAGGACACTCAGGTCTTGGACTTCTAACCTCCAAAACTGGGACCAAACACATCTCTGCTGTTTAAGCCACCCATTCCGAGGTACTTTGTTATGGCAGCCCTAACTAATCGATACAGTCGGTAGGGGAGCTAGATCCTGTACCATCTACCTGGAGATAGCTGGTAGAGGTATCACAGGTGGAGGAGTCCAGTCCCACAAGATTGCTCCCCAATTTCAATGCCATTCACAAGCCCCAAGTTATTTTATCTGTATTTCTGACCAGCTGGCTATACATTAGGGTTCACACAACCCCCTCTTTGTTTTCAACTAATTTGCTAGAGTAGATCACAGAACTCAGGGAAACACTTTATGTACATTTGCTTGTTTATTATAAAGGATGTTACAAAGGATACAGATGAAGAGAGAGGCACAGGGAAAGGCGTAAGGGAAGGGGTGTGGAGCTTCCACGGCTCTGGTCATGCCACCTTCCAGGAACATCCACAAGTTCTGCTGTCTGGAAACTTTCTGAACTTTATGCTTCGAGTTTTTATGAAGGCATTACTTCATACACACGATGAATTAAATTATTGGTCTTTGGCGAGCAGCTTAGCCTTCAGCCCCTCTCGCCTCCCCAGAGATTGGAAGGTGGGGCTGGAGGTTCCAGCCCTCTAATTCTGCCTTGGTTTCACCTGTGGGGGCCCGGAGCTGCCAGCCAGAAGTCAATTTATTAGTATTCAGGAAGAAATTTATTACATTGGAAATCCCAAAGATTTTAGGGGTTGTATGCCAGAAAACAGGGATGAAGACCCAATATATATTTCATGATCTCACCTTGGGCCTGAATAGCAGTAACTTCTGCCATGGCCAGAACTTGAAGTCTCAGCACCATGGTGAGGTCCCTAGAGTCAGAGGCTTCTTCTTCCTGGAGGATTGAGGAGTGACCAGGTTGTCAGTGAGTGCATCAGAGTCTCTCTCGTTTTTTCTCTCCCTCTGAATAAAAAAGCCTCTTTTAAGATGGTCTTCTCCAAAGCAGAACACTCCTCGGACCACAGGCCACCCCAAGAAGACAGAAGGGGGAGTAGCCTATATGGTTCAAGTTGAGAGAAGAAAGTCTACTTATGGAGAAACCTGTCTCTATGTGCCTTCCATTTATGAAAAATCCCATTGCAATTCTTTGGCTGACTGGTAGAATTGTGGGGTGATCAAGAAATTGATATTCTAAGGATTCCTGCGAACAAACAAGAAAAACAAGAAAAGGACTGTAGGAAACTGTTAGGAAAAAATAAAAAGGGCTGTGTACACTGGCTCACACCTGTAATCCTAGCACTTTGGGAGGTCAAGGTAGGAGGATCCTTTGAGGCTGGGAGTTTGTAACCAGACTGGGAAACGCCCCGTCTCTACAAAAAATAACTTAAACAATTAGCCAGGGATGGTGGTGCACACCTGTAGTCACAGCTACTTAGGAGGATGTGAGGCAGGAGGACTGCTTGAACCCAGGAGTTTAGATGAGGCAGCAGTGAGCTATGACCATGCTACTGAATCCAGCCTGGATGACAAAGTGAGATTCTGTTACTAAAAACGGAAAGGGAAAGGAAGGGAAGGGAAGGGAAGGAAAGGGAAAGAAAAGAAAAGAAAAAGGACAACAGATTTGGAAAGGGAATTCAAAGAAAAAGAAATCAGAAGAGAAATGACATCAGCAAAGTGGTGGAGTAGGTAGCTTCAGCCTCTTGTCTCCCACTCAGAATCACCAAGAAACATGCAGAAACTGTCAGGAAAATTTTTGTGAGTACTCTGGGAAAAAAGTTAAAAGTTCATAGCAACCAAGCAAGTGCTGAATCAAGGAAAAGGTGCCACAAAACAGGATGTTTTTGCAACAATCTCACACCTCCTCTCCTCCCCCATCATCAGGAGTCAGAAAGCATCAGCAGTATAAAGCATCCGTAGTCATAAAGATGTTGTGTTCCCAGTGAGGGACCGTTTCCCCGGTTCCCGAGGGAGCAGAGCTGGCGTTATTCAGAAATTCTTTCTTTCTTTCTTTCTTTTTTTTTTTTTTTTGAGACAGAGCCTGGGTAGAGTACCTTGGCATCACAGCTCATAGCAACCTCCAACTCCTGGGCTCAAGCGATTCTCCTGCATCTGCCTCCCAAGCAGCTGGAACTACAGGCGGCGGCCACAACGCCCATGTATTTTTTGGTTGCAGTCGTCATTGTTGTTTGGCGGGCCTAGGCTGGATTTGAACCCACCAGCTCAGGTGTAGGTGGCTGGCGCCTTAGCTGCTTGAGCCACAGGCGCCGAGCCCAGAAATTCTTGTGTGTGTCTGTTCTAACTTGTCTTGGGGCTACCTGAAGGACTGACAGAAAGCATTCCTCTGTTTCACCTATGTTGGAACTCAGACCAGAAAAACTCAAACACCCCCAAACCAACCAGTAACACCTAGATGTCTGCGGCAAGAGATTATAGCCAAAAACATACAACATTCTGCCTAAAGCAAAACCTGGGGACTATTTCCTTGGGAAATTAGAATATTCAAAAACAACCGTTTACACTGGGGAATTTGGAAAGTAACGTGATGCTCAGGGCGAGATGCTTACACAGAAAAGACCTGAGAAGACGCTCAGCTTTCACCTTGGTCTGATGCCCAGGCTCAGGGAAGGTCTGGGTAAGGGTCGATGGAGGGCACCTATACAGAGGCAATTCACAGAGACTAAGACAGCTCCTAGCGTTCAAGAAAATCCCTGTCAAAACACTAGATGAGCATAAACTAAGGAATATATTTCAGTGACTATACTGATGAGGAATACAGTCTTTGCAATAACAGTCTATGGAAATCACTAAACAAATAGGCTATTGCCAACAATCAATGAAAGAGCAAATCCTGGAACTGGGGGAGTAATCAGGTTTACAGAGTTATCACATGGTGTTCCCCATGCTAGAGTGAAGTAGCATCCTCATGGCTCACTGCAACTTCAAACTTCTGGGCGCAAGTGATCCTCCTGCGTCAGCCTCACAAGCAGCTGGGACTATAAATGTGTGCCACCATATCTGGCTATTTTTTTGTACTTTTTATAGAGATCGAGTCTCACTAGGTTGCTCAGGCTTGCCTTGAACTCCTGGCCTTAAGGGAGCCTCTCACCTGGTGTGAGCCACTGCAGCTGGCCCGTATGTCCACTTTTTACTAAAAAAAAATTAGAAGGCATCCAAAGAAAGCCCATACATCAGAATTATAGATGAAGAATTTAAAACAACTGCTTCAAACGTGTTTGGAGAGTTAAACAGAAACATGAACAAAAAGAAAAGAAGAGTAAATTAGGAAAATAATGTATGAACAAAATGAGAACATCATTAAAGAGATAGAGATTATAAAAAGAAACCAAATTCTGCAGTCAAATAGTACAATAGCCAAAATGAAAAAATGCGCTAATGAGATTCAAAAGCAAATATGAGGGGCAGAAGAAAGAGCCAGCAGATCGAAGCTAGGACAATTGAAATGATCAGACCTGAAGAACAGAATGAAAAGGAATGAAGAAAAGTGGGCAGGGCCCGAGGGACTTGTGAGACACTGTCAAGTGGACAAAAATATGCATTATTAGAATCCCAGAGGAAAAGAGAGAAAGGAGCAGAATATTTAAAGAAAACCACAATGAGATCTCAACACCGTTAAAATGGCTTTTATCAAGAAGACAGAAAATAATAAATGTTAATGACACTGAGCAAGGGGAAATGCTTCTACACTGCTGCTTAGAAAGTAAGTAAGTATAGTCATCATGGAAAACAGTATGGAGGTTCTTAAAAAAAATATAGATGATCCAGCAATCCCTCACTGCTGGGTATATATCCAAAAGAAAGAAAATTAGTATATGGAAGAAATATCTGCATTCCCATGTTTATTGTAGCACTATTCACAATAGCTAAGGTAAAGAAACAACAGATAAATGAATAAAGAAAATGTGTATACAGGGCAGCACCTGTGGCTCAAAGGGGTAGGCTGCTGGCCCCATATGCTGGAGGTGGTGGGTTCAAACCCAGCCCTGGCCAAACACTGCAAAAAAAAAAAAAAAAAAAAGAAAAAAAAAGAAAATGTGTATACACATAATGAAATATTATTTAGCAAAAAAAGTGAAATCCTATAATTTGTAACAACATGGTTGGAACTGGAGGACATTATGTTAAGCGCCATAAAACAGGTACAGAAAGACAAATATGGCATGTTTTCACTTACATGTGGGAGCTGAAAAGATTGATCTCATGAAAGTAATGACTAGAGAGGTGGTTACCAGAGACTGGAACAGTGTTGGGAAGGAAGGAAGAAGAGGAATTGACTAATGAGACAAAAACTCATTTAGTAGAAGACATAAAATCTAGTGTTTGATAGCAAAATAGGGTATCATTTATAGTTAACAATAATTTATTGTATATTTCAAAATAGAAGAGAAGCATTGGAAAGTCTCCAATGCAAAGAAAAGACAAATATTTGAGGTGGTGGCTATCCCAATTGTCCTGATTGGATCATTACGCATGGAATGAAACAATCAACATATCATATGTACCCCCAGCATGTGTACAACTATATACATGCCTATGTAAGTTCACAAACTCATCCTAGAAAAAGTGCTACATACCTCATTGCTGAGTATCACTAAGGCCATTTTTGCAGTACTCCCCTTGGGAAGCTATACACCAACGCCGGTGCCTAGTCCACCCTTCAAAGCACTTTTTCTAGGATGAGTTCAAGAACTTAATCATTAGACCTTATATGATAACAGCTCTGATGGCCATTCCAGAGAAAGAGTTCCAAAATTGCTCCGTAGGGTGGACTAGGCACTGATGTCATTGCATAGCTTCCTAAGGGAAGTATTTCAAAGGTGGCCTTGGTGCTATTCAGCAAGAGTTATGTAGTGCTTTTTCTAGGATGAATTTGCAAACTCAAAAATTAGCTGACGTTGTATTAACAAAAAAAAAAATGAAATAAAGAAAAATGGGGTATAGATGACCATCCCTTCACCCTGAGTCTATATTTATCTTTTAAGGTAAGATGATAAATATAGACTCAGGGTGAAGGATGGTCATCTATACAAATAATCAACACCTTGAATCTCACAAAGGGATAAATAGATTCATGATCTATGTATATATGACTTAATAAAAAGAAAAGAAAAACAGAGCAGATAAAACAACGATGTCTGTTTGTGTCTAAATGCGTGCATGTGTACATGTGGGTACTCACACGTGAATATGCATGTATTCGTGTACATATATAAGCATATGGTTTTGTTATGTGTTTCAATGGTATATAGCATGGGAGAGTAAATGGAGTTAAAAAATTAAAGTGTGAAAAAATTTTTTTTAATGGGCAAATTCTCTGGGCAGAAGAGAGTGTTTGGAAAAGTCCACATTGAGAGAGCGTTCAACACATGTGAGGAACGGTAAGTGGTTCCGTGTGGCTGGGGCATGGGTAGCCAAGAAAGGATGGAAGAGGATAGAGCTGGAAAGATAGACAGGTGTCTGATAGACAGGACCCCTGCAGGGTCCCATGAGACAAGCTGGTGGAGGATCTGGACCCCACCTGGAGAGGGATGGGAAGTCCTTATAGCGTATGAAGCAGAGAAGAACAAAACCTCCTAGTTGGCCACCTTCCTACATTGATCACCTTCTTAAGTTGGCCTAATTTTTATAGACTGGATATGTGCCACACATACATATCAGTACAGTGGGCCTGGTTCCTTATGCCAACAGTCTCCTTTATGTTGACCCCTTTGTTACAATCCCTCTGTAAGTGGTCAACTTACAGAAGTTCTACTGTTTTTTTTTTTTTTTTTTTTTTTTTATGGTATTAGGTTTTCAATTCACTATGAGTTGATTCTTGTTTATGTATAGCGTAAGGTAAGGGGTCCAACTTTATTCTTTTGCACATGGACAGTTATCCTAGAACTGTTGAAGAGACTTTTCTTTCCCCCATTGAATGGTCTTGGCACCTTTATTGAAATCAATAAGCTATAAACACATGGGTTTATTTCTGAATTCTCCATTGGTTTATATGTCTGTAGTGGTGACAGTACTGTACCATCTTGACTTCTGGGTGGCTTTGTAGTAAGTTGTGAAATTGGGAAGTTTGAATTTTCTGACTTTCTTCTTCTTTTATAAGACTGCTTTGGTTATTTGTACTCTTGAAGATTTCAAATGAATTTGAGAACTGGCTTTTCAGTTTGTGAAAAAAAGCAAAAGGTTGTTGAAATTTTGACAGAGATTTTGTTAAAGCTGTAGAGGACTTTAGATGGTATTGACATCTTAATAAAATAATAAATTTTTCTATCCACGGACATGGGATGTCTTTCTATTTACTTGTGTGTCTTCTCTAATTTCTTTCAACAATGTTTTGTAGTTTTTGATACACAAGCCTTTACCGTCATTTGTTAAATTTAGTCCTCTGTATTTATTCTTTTGAATACTATCATAAATGGGATTACTTCCTAAATTCCTTTTTCAAACATTTTTGCATACACGTGTATATAGAAATAGAACTAACAGAACTGATGGTGTGTTATCTTGCTCTCTGCAAATTTGCTGAACTTGTTTATTAGTTCAAGTATCTTTCTTTGGGGTTATTTAGGATTTCCTATGTATAGAATTTCTTTCCAAATTTTGGATTCTTTTTATTTCTTTTTCTTGTCTAATTGTTCCGGCTAGAACTTTCAGTATAATGTTGGATATAGAATCAGTGAAGGTGGGCATCATTTTCTCATTATTCCTGATATCAATGAGATAGCGTATAGTTGAATATTTGTCCTATTCAAAACTCATGTTAAAATTTAATCACCTTTAAGAGATGATGGGATTGTAAGGACTCTGCTCTCAACAATGGACTAATCCATTCATGGATTAATAGATTAATGGGTTATCATGAAGGGAAAGTAGTGGCTTTATAAGAAGAGAAAGATTTGAGCTAGCGTGCTAGCACAGTCAGCCCCTTACTGTACAATACTTTATGCTACCACAGGATTCTTCAGAGGGTCCCCACCAGCCAGGCTTTCACTAGATTCAACCCCTCAACCTTAGCCACCACAACTGCAAGAAATACATTTCTATTCTTTGTACGTATTCTGTTATAAGCAGTAGAAAATGGACTAATAGAGTTTTCAGTCATTCACCCTTAAGTATAATTTAGCTGTGGGGCATTTCATAAACCTTTTATGTTGAAGAAATTTCCTTCTATTCTGAGCTTTTTGGGTGATTTTATCATGGAACAATATTGGATGTTTTCAAATGCCCTTTTCACATCAATTGAGCTGGTAATGTAAAGCCCCCTCCCCCAATTCAATTAATGTGGTATAGTTACATGGATTGGTTTTTCTTATGTTGAACCACCCTTGCTATTTTGGAATGAATTCTGCCTGGTTGGTGAATGCTCATTTTAATATGCTGTTGGATTCTGTTTGCTAGAAGAGTATTTCGTTGAGGATTGTTATATCAATATTTGAGAGGAAACAATGGTCTATAATTTTGTTTCATTGTGATTGCTTTATTTGGCTTTGCTTTCAAAGTAATGGTGGTCTCATAGAATGAGTTAGGAAATGTTCCTGCATCTTCTATTTTATAGATGAGTTTGAGAAGTATTAGTGTTAATCACTAAATGTTTGGTAGAATTCTCAGTGAAGCTGTCTTCTCGGACTTTTCTTTATTGGGAGGTTTTTGATTATTGATCCATCTTTTTGAGTGTTATAGATCCAATAAAATTTTCGACTTCATTTTGACTCAGTTTAAGAAATGTGCATATTTCTAGGAATTTGTTCATGTCATCTAGGTTATCCAACTTATTGGTGCATAATTATTTATTATATTATGATACAATCCTTTTAATTTATGTCAACACTAATGTCCCCACTTTTATCTGATTCAGTTACTTGTGTCTTCTTTTTTCCTATGTCAGTTTACCTGAATCCTAAATCTATCTTTTAATGTTTTCAATCTTTTCAAAGAACTAACTTTTGGTATTATTGATTCTCTCTATTCTTTTCCTATTTTCTAGTTTATCACTGATCTAATCTTTATATTTCTTTCTTTCTTTTTTTTTTTTTTTTGCTAGCTCCAGGTTTATTTTCTTCCAAATTTTCTAGTTATTCAAGGTGTAAAGTTAGGCAATTGATTTGCCATTTTTTTTCATCTTCTTCTTCTTCTTCTTTTTTTTTTTTAGCTTAGGTGTTCACAGCTATGAATTTCCTTTGAACATTATTTGAGCTGTAAGTTTTGGTATTTTGCATTTTCATTCTAGTTCATCCTTTTCTAATTTCTCTTCTGATTTTTTGTTTGATATGTTTTAAGATTGTCTTATTTAATTTCCACATAACTAAGAATTTTCAAGTTTTCTTTCTATTACTGAGTTGTAGTTTCATTCCATTGTGATGGGAAAAGACAGTTTGTATGACTTTAGTCTGTTTAAATGTTTTGAGACTTGTTTTGTGACCTGTCATATAGTCAAGCCTGAAGCATGTCCCAGGCTCACTTGAGAAGACTGCGTATTCGGCTGCTGTTGGATGGATCATTCTTTTCTTCTTTCATTTTTTATCACGTCAGGTGGGTAATGTGCCAATGACATAACAAGGTCTGAGGGAGGCATATCTCACATATGTGCATTAAAATCCAATCATCACATTTGGGGAAACCGATCCCTGATCTTCAGCATGCTTCCTGCTTGAGAGACCTGGAGAATCACAAGAACAGCATGTGAGTTGTGTACACGCAGGAGATCAGAAAACAGGCCTCCGAGGGAGAATGTGTGCGTGAGGGGTGGCAATGCCAGGCCTACTGCTCATGGTAAAGACTCTCTAGATTCCAAAGGTCTCTTAATGCTGGAGGCAGAGGTCTTGTTTAAGGTCTATGGTTTTGCAAAATCAGATTGGAGACATTCTGTCTGGCACTTTCCATGCTTCCCCCCTTTGGTGCTGATGTCTGATAAGTAACTTTTTTTTTTTTGCTGGGGCTGGGTTTGAACCTGCCACCTCTGGCATATGGGGCTGGCGCCCTACCCCTTTGAGCCACAGGCACCACCCTGATAAGTAACTTTTAACTACTTTTTTCTGCTTTATGATAATAAATATGGATCTGAGATTTACTCAGAAGAGCTCCTCCTAGAGTTCTTCATGCCAAGAACCCCTCATCTGGTGACCCCAAACCCCTTCATTCACACCTATGAACTATAAATGCATTAGTGGATTATTCTGAATGTTGTGGAAATTCCTATATATAGAATTATATCATCTGTAATGTCTGTCTAGATGTCTGTTAGGTCTAGTTGGTTTATATATTATCTGAGTCCTCTATCTCTTTACTGATCTTCTGTCTAGGTGTTCTATCAGATGCAGCTATGATTTAATATTAATAGTAAAACAAATAAACAAACAAAAAAGAAAGTGGTATATTAAAGTTTCCAACTATGATTGCAGAACTAACTCTCCCATTAATTTTATCAATATTTGCTTCATGTATTCCGGGACTGTTTTGTTCAGTGAGTATTATTTAAGAAAAATTTATTCAGACATTTATTAAAAAAGTAAGGCAAACTTTACTCAGGACTATTGCAATCAGTGTCAGGACTACTGTAATGGAGTTTTGCAGTTGGGGAGAGAGATTGGGCTCAACTTCAAACATAATAAAGAAAAATGGAGTTTTGTAGCCAAGAAGCAGAAAGGTGGAGGGTTGGTGGATAGAAAATTACTAAGCAGCTGGAGTAATTCTTGCTGAAATGACTGCCCAGTATTCTTGCTGAAGGTAGGCCAGGGTAATCAGATATCACCTAAAGGATGGTGGGAGATGAGGATGGTGGTAGGTCTAAAAAGTGACTGGGTATCTTTGGTGGGGGATTCTGGACAGACCAACTTGACAAAAGTCTTGCTGAGGGTAGGCAATGCAAAGATGAACACAGAAGCCCCACAGGTTGGGCCTACTCAAGCAGAGGGTTCAGGGGAGCCCAACTAAAGTTTAGTCAAGGAAAAAGTCTTTGTCAGTATGTGCTTGTAATTGTTATATCTTCTTGATGATTTGATTCTTTTATCACTGTGACATCCTTCTTTGTCTCTCCTAATAGGTTTTATTTAAAGTCTATTTTTTTTTTTTTTATTATTGGGGATTCATTGAGGGTACAAGAAACAAGAAACCAGGTTAAAGTCTATTTTTTGTGGTACTAGTGTAGCCTGGCTCTTTTGGTTGTCATTTGTATAGAGTTATCTTTTGGTTGTCATTTGTATAGAGTTATCTTTTCCCATTCTTGCACTTTTGAACTATTTCTACCTTTGGATCTAAAGAGAATGTCTTATCAATAACATACACTTGAGACATATTTTAAAAAACACATTCTAAGGATCTTTGCCTTTTGATCAGAGAGTTGAATTCATTTATATTCAAAATAATTATGGATAAGGGGAGACTTATATCTGCCATTTTGCTATTTTGCTTTCTTCGAATCTATAATATTGGGGCTTTATTCTGAAGAGAGAGAGAAAAAATGAGTATCTACTAAAAATTGTCCCCATTTTTCTCCTGCGCCTGGGGCCTCTAGTCCTAAGGAAGTCAGTGAAGTGAGCTGGACCTGTGGCCTCCCTGCCTGCAGCCCAGGGCAGGCAGACTCTCTCATGTGTGGAAGGAGGCTTCATTTCAGTGTCCCATTGCCAGAGCAGGAGCCTGGGCAGACCCTTGGGCTAGGGCCTGCCTCTGAGGCTAGATGCAGAAAGAGCCGCATTTACTGCGCCATTTTTCTAAAGATGCAGAAATGAATGAATTTCCCTAGGAACAGACCATTTGGGAGTAAATCCAATTTGTCAGAGGCCGGGATGACTAGATTGGTGGTGCAAGGATTCTTGCTTTATCAGACAAGCAACCAGCTATTCAACTTTCTATCCCAAGCTTAATAACCCCCTAGTTCACCACCCCATTTTGCTATTTTTTGTATGTCTCATACCTTTTTGTGTCTCTCATTTCCTGTAGTTACGCTTTCTTAGGTGTTTAGTAGATTTTTTTTCTAGTGAAATGTTTTGATTTTTCTTATTTATTTACTTTTTATTTTTAATTAATTTATCTATTTTTGATAGATTAAAAAAAAATAAAGTATTTTTGAGACAGAATCTCACTCTGTTACCCAGGGTGGAGTATTGTGGCATCAGCCTCACAGCGACCTCAGACTCTTGGATTCAAGTGATACTCCTGCCTCAGCCTCCCCACTGGCTGGGACTACAGGTACCCACCACAAATGCCTCCTTAATTGTTTCCAACTTTAGTAGAGACAGAGTGCTAGGATTACAGGCATGAGCCACCATGACTGGACCAATTCTCATTTCCTTTTATGTGTACATATTTTTTTTTTTTTGCAGTTTTTGGCTGGGGCTGGATTCAAATCTGCTACCCCTGGGATATGGGGCCGGTGCCCTACTCCTTGAGCCACAGGTGCCGCCCTATGTGTATTTTTTAGATACAACCCTTGTGATTGCTGTGGGGATTACATTTATCATCCTAAAGTTATTGCAATGTATTTTCAATTGGTATCTATCTTCAAAAAACACACAAAACTATTCTTTCTTTTTAAATGTAGGTTGTATTATTTTTCTAGTATAATGAGACCAATGGATCAGCTGACAACTGTTGTTGGAAAGATAGTTTGTTACTCACAGTTCCCAACAGAAGAGGGCATGGTGAAGCACCAGGGTTGCTCGAGGGGGGGGGGGGGAGCAGAGGGAATAGGAAAAAAAATGTGGACAAGAGTATTTAGTATGTCTTTTTCAGGAAAGAACAGGCAAACCCAGGTAAGCAGGCTAAGTAGGAGTGGCTGGTTTATATAATTTCAGTGGGCTTCGGGATGGAGGGGATGCTCCTAGTAGCCTGATACCTGGCTCTGTGTAAATTAGGGCAGAGGGATAGTAGTCTAGAGTATAAGAGCCCACAAAAGAAGATGATTGAAGGGTATGGAATTTCGTTGCACAAAGGCAAGCTCTGAATGTGAGTCATTTGCTGTCTGTAGGGATTGGCTCTCGGTGGGGCATCTCTCTGGGGTTTGCCAGGCACCAGATGTCAAAACATCAGAAACACATGGTTAATACATTCCTGTGCAAGCCCATCTTCCATTCTTTATGTGATTGTTGCCACAGATTATATCTTTATGCATTTTACAATTATACCAATTATAACAATTTTATAATTAATGGTTATACAATTAACCGTTTTATGATTATACAAGTGATGTGAAGTACAATGCATAATGATAATGTACACTTTGCATGTTATACAAAATAAATCTATATAAAGAGATTTAAAATGGTTTTTTAATAATTTTTTTAAGTCCTATAGGAAATAAAGAATGGAGTTACAAACTGAAAATACAATAATACTTGCCTGTTTACTTCTTTTACTTGTACAGTGGTGTGAATGTTGTGTCCCCTCAAAATCCATATGTTAAAATTCTAACCAGAACTCCCAGGAGTGGGATTAAAGTGCTGGCCCTAGGTTGCCCATTTGGCTCTTCCACCTTCTGAGGATGCAAGATGGAAATGGGCCCTCACCAGATCCTGAATCTGTTGGCACTTTGGCCTTGGATTTTCTAATCTTTAGAACTGTGAGAAATAAATTTCTGTTCTTTATAAGTTGCCAAGTTTATGGTATTTTGTTGTAGCAGACCAAATAGACTAAGATAACTCAAGATCTTTATTTTTTAATATAGCTTTGACTCACTGTCTGGAGTTTTTTTCATTTCAACTATTTTTTTCATTACTACTATAGTATTAATAATTCAGCATTGTAGATCCATTATGACAAACTCTCTCAGTTTTGTTTATCTGGGAGCATCTTAACTTTTCCTTAATTTTTGAAGAATAGTTTTGCCAGACATTAAATTCTTATTCAGGATCTTTTTTTGCAGCTCTATAACTGTATCATGCCAGGGAGGTCTTTTGGCCTTCTTGGTTTCTTATGGGAAATTGGCCATTAGCACTTTTCAAGATCCCTTTTATGTGGGGAGTCACCTCTTTCTTGCTTTCTTCAAGATTCCCTCCCTTGTCTTTGGATCTCAAAAGTTTGACTCTAATAAGTCTTAGTGTGGGACTCTGTAAGGCTGTACTATTAAGACCTAAAGTTTGTTGGGATCTTGGATTTGTAGGTTTATGTATTTCATCAAATTGAGGAAAATTTCAGCCATTGTGTCTCAAAATATTGTTTCTTTTTTCTTATTTATTCTTAATTTTTATGGATACCTAATAGTTACCACTTTAAGGATTTTATCCTGTAGAAACAAAACCATTGGTGGGAATCTATGTATAAATATGATCATGGAAACACTATTTGTGGTCACAAAAGATACTTTACCTGAATATCCATCTGAAGGGGCAATTGTTAATGAAATCAAGCATATCTAATATTATAAATTATTAGGCAGAAACTAAAACAAGTGTGTTTGATCTACATTAGTTAAGCTCAGTGATGTTCACCATGTACTATAAAGAGATAAAGCAAATTGCAAAATAATGTAGCATTTGAGTAAAACAAAGCAAAGACAACCAAACCCCAAAAGGACATGTAACTAAAACAAATCACAGAACCCAGAAGCCGTATGAAAAAAATGAAACAATTTGGCTAAATAAAAATTAAAGCCCTGTACAACAAAAGGCAGCATAAACAAATTGAAGAGGCAAGTCACAAACTTTAAGAAAAAATGTTTCATTTAAGGTAGGTGATGTACCAAATAATAACCAAATCATCATGTTGTAACCCTTAAATATATACAGTGTTTATTTGTTAAAACAAATAAATGTTTTCTTTTTTCAGTAATGCTCAAAAAAAAAAGAAAAAATTTAGAACTATGTGGTTTAGTTTACACACATAATAGGGCTGCTTCACTAATTTTATAAATTATTAGCTCTTCCACTTTCTTTATGACATAAAGGAACAACAAAAGCAAAATATCAAATCAGTAGTCATCTCACTAGATAACAGCACATCACTGGCTGCTCATCCCCTCCACCCCCTTTGCAACACTACAAAATGTAAACTGAAAATCAATAATCTTATTTTTTGCTTAATTGTTAATAATTCTTAATTATTCTAGTGGCTCAAAGAGTTCAGGCAAAATAGGCGTAAACAAAGACCACCACAGCCAGGAGGAGGATGGCGTTGATGTTCACCACAGTCCTCCAGAGGGGCCTCTCGGACGTGTCCGTCAGCTTCTTCCTAAGGGCCTCTTCCTCCTCCTTGGTCAGCTTGGGTCCCGTCTCCTGCAAACCGCAGAATAAGTCCCAAGTCTTCCTGAGACATCCACGAGATTGCTCAGAATAATCTGAAACAAAGATGAACAAATGACCACCAAATATGGGAACTGGAAATCCCTGCCAGTGTAGTGCTGTAAGGAATGACTACACCCACTGGTAAGCATCGGATAAGAGCCTGAGGAAATGTAGATCTATTGTATATATGAAATTGAAAACTTTTACATGGCATAAAGTTCAATGACTCAAGTAAAAATAAGTCACCAAATGGGGGAAACACTTGTATATTAGATCACAAAGGATTTAATATCTGGTTTTTTTTTTTTTTTTGAGATAGTGTCTCACTATGTCACCCTTGGTACGGTGCCGTGGTGTCACAGCTCATAGCAACCTCAAACTCTTAGGCTTAAGCGATTCTCTTGCCTCAGCCTCCCAAGTAGCTGGGACCACAGGCACCTGCCACAATGCCTGGCTATTTTTACTTTTGTTGTTGTAGTCGTCCTTGTTTGGCAGGCCTGGGTCGGGTTGGAACCCGCTAGCCCCAGTATATGTGGCTGGAACTGTAATCACTGAGCTACAGGCGCCAAGCCTAATATCTTTAATATATAACTAAATAAATAATATATATATAAAGACCTTCAGTAGCCCCATGTGAACCAAAGAGAGAGAGGTAGAAAAAGAAAACAATACAAATCACATTTAGGCTCACTTAAAAGGAGAAATTTAAACTAAAACTATACTGAGGTACCATTTTCCATCTATCAGTGCCAAAAATTCAAAAGTGTCTCAATGTGCTATGTGAGGGAGTCTGTGTGGAAACAGGCAGTTTCACACCTTCATGTCAGGAAAGCTTGACTCACCTCTTATGGAGGGATATTTGTAGTACATAGAAAAATTGCATAGGCATTCATCCTTTCACCCAACAATCACATCTCTCAAAATCTATGCCAAAGGTTTACTGGCAAAAATACAAAAAGATTTATGTATAAGGCTGTTCATTGCAAGACTGGAAAATTTAAAGCATACTTCTCACTCAAATGAAAAATTGTACGGGGGGCTATACTTAGAAATAAAAGATAATGAAAATTATATAAATTAAAATCTGAGATACAGCAAAAATTTTACATTGAGGGAAATGTATATGGCCTTAGTTACTGGCATTAGAAAAGAAGAAATCAAATTTCCAGATTTACTAGAAATAAGTGAAGTAATACCCAGCTTACACTGGGGGTGGGGGGGGAGGAAACTCACAACAGAATAAACCCAAATAATGTAAATGGAAGGGAATACAAATGAAAATAGAAAGTATTAACAGTAAAGCCAAAAGGTGGTTCTTTGAGAAAAGTAAATTAGATAAGTCTCAGCGAGATTTATTAAAAGAGAAATCATAAAAAATTATATTAGGAATTAAAAGGAAAATATAACTACAGAGGCAGTAGAGATGGGTAAGTAGATATTGTGAATAGCTTTATGCCAATATGTTTAAAATTTGCACTAAGGGGACAAGATCCTAAAAGTATAGACATTGAAAAACTGTTTAAAGAAGAAATGGAAACTCCAAATAAGCTCTATAGCCATTATGTAAATGTGCTAATTAGTTAAGAAATGCCCTCACCCCCACCTCATAGCCCTAATGGTATTATTATTGGCAAAATACCAAAATAGTATTCAGATGCTATTTCAGTCTTATCGAAATTTCCATACTATGAAAAAATGGGCTAAATTCATATTTCGTATGTCCTCTGTGGTTGGCAGAAAGAGATTTTTCAAGTTTTGGTTTGCTGTAAATCTGACAGCTCTTTCTATAGTGGCATTTAAAAAAACCCCCACCAAACCCAGCCATCCACATGGAGTTCCTACGTGGAAACTGAATGTATGCAGATATTACCTTTTTCAGCAGTATCCTCTGTTTCCTCCTGCTTTTTCTCATCTGCGTCTAAATCGATTCGTTCCTCTGTACTGTCCCGAAGAGCCCAGCACAGGCGATACAGCTGAACAGACCATACACAGGTATATTAGTGGGGGCGGCAAATGTTTGCAGTATTATAATGGTACCTTTTATTATCACATGGTTAAAAAAAAAAAATCAAACTTCACAAGAGAGGATAGATCACAAAGGTCTCCTACCCTACTCATGCACCAAAAACACACTACTACCCATTTTAAATTATTTCTGTTTTTAATTCCGCTGATAGTTACTCAGAACATGGAATAATTTGCATAAAACTTCTACTTCTGAATTTTTAATTTTAGAGACGTTAAAGATTTAGCTAACCTACATGGTACCCATTTTCGTTATCATCCAACTGTTACGAACGACATCATTATTTCTTTCAGTTCTGGTTACTTTCATAACTTATTTAAAATATCTTTTTTTTTTTTTTTTTTTGAGGCAGAGTCTCACTATATCACCCTTGGTATAGTGCTGTGGTGTCAGAGCTCACAGCAACCTCAAACTCTTGGGCTTAAACGATTCCCTTGCCTCAGCCTCCCAAGTTAGCTGAGACTACAGGTACCTGCCACAAAGCCCGGCTTTTTTCGTTGCAATTGACATTGTTGTTCAGCTGGCCCAGGCTGGGCTCAAACCTGCGAGCTTCGGTGTATGTGGCCGGCGCTGTACTCACTGACCTACAGGCGCTGAGCCAAAAAATATCTTATCCTCTACTTCTGGATGCATCAAGTTTTTATAGTATCTGAGTATTATTCTTGAGTTCCAACTGCAATTAACACCTTTATGGTACACCTCCCTTTCCTAATCCACTTCCAAACTTCCGTCAGCAATACCATTATTTTACACTGTTAAACTTTATGGAATTTTAATTGTTTTCTGTAAATGTAATTAAGATTTCCACGCTTAGTCTTTATGTTGTTTTAAAAAGTTGAAAAGTTTAAAAAGCTGCATTTATGCTATACAGGCAGTTCTCAGGTTACAAACGAGTCAAGTTCTGTAGTTTTGTTCTTAGGTTGAATTTGTATGTAAGTTGGAACAGGTACATTTACCACTGTTCATAAGAGCCAGTTGTAGGACAGTTGGAAGTTTGTAACTCGGGGACTTACTATGATAGCCTCTGTTTGTAAATGTGAGTTGTAAGTAAGTCAAATGTTTGTAACTAGGGGACTGCTAATTTTTTTTGCCACAGAACCAAGACGTGATTGGATGCAATGACTAAGTACCAGCCCTGGGTCATTCTAAGGAAATAATTTCAAATATCCATGGATTTTTAAATTTATAATCTACCATATTCTTAAAGTCATGCCTCATTTTAATTTGTCCTGGGACACATTTCTCGTACAGATTGGCTTTCTTATTTGTTCATGACATAACAAACATGCTTTTATCTTGTCACTAGGAACCCTTAGCATAGCTTCATAAGCTGTTATTCAGAGCATTTTTATTTTTTTTGAGACAGAGCCTCAAGCTATCGCCCTGGTAGAGGGCGTGGTGTCACAGCTCACAGCAACCCCCAACTCCTGGGCTTAAGCGATTCTCCTGCCTCAGCCTCCCAAGTAGCTGGGACTACAGGCACCTGCCACAATGCCTGGCTATTTTTTTTTTATTTTTTTATTGTCATTGTTATTTAGCAGGCGCAGGCTGGGTTTACACCCAGCAGCTCTGGTGCATGTGGCCGGCGCCCTAACTACAGGGCTATGGGTACCGAGCCCCCGTTTTTGTTTCTATTTAGAAACTTTTGCTGAGCAAATCCTGATACATATGTTTTTCCTTGTGTATGTATATTTCTATCTAATAAACTCCTCAAAGTGGATTGTTGACTCATGAGGAATAAGAATTAAAAAATTGATGCATACTGGCCAACAGCCCTCCTATGAACGATAAGATTTATATATTTACTCACCAACAGTTCTGGACTGTGGGCATTTCCTCAAATCATCACCAACACTAGGCATTATTCTTATTAAATATTTTTTTCCAATTTGAAAGGCAAAAATGCATCTAATTAGTCTGTTATTTCTTTTCCTTCTTCCTGGTACCATGTGCTTTTTAATTTTTTCCTATTTTTTCTAATCTCTGTGTTCATATTCACTGTTCACGTTCATATTCACGTTCATGCTGTGTATGAGATCCTACTGGCCCTGCACAGTTCCTGAGCACGCATGGCCCAGATGACAGCTCTGCTGTGAAGTCTTTCCCAGTCTCTTAGGCAACACTGATCATTCTCTTCCTGGTATCTGACAACAATGGTATAGATTTATCCCCCAATTGCATTGTGAAGTTTATAAAGTATGATGCCCATTTCCCAAACTTTTACTTTTTTCTTTCATTGTGCAAAGACTGCTTTATTTATTTTTTTAAAACCTTATTGCTAGTGAGAGGGGGTATTTTATACACCTTATCATGAACATCTCCCCAATCCCTTACTTCTTAATTCACTGGTGCTTTGCACACACTAGGTGCACATTTTTGTTTATTTGAATGACTGGATGATGATTTCTTGCGTTTATTATAGTTCTGGAGGTACAATGATTACAGTGCCTGGAACTCGTGCACTGGCAGCAGCTTTAGAAGGCAGAGGACCCTTATTTTAAAATGAGCAAATACCATTACTCATCTACTCACATGTACTTCAGGAATGGGTTTTGTTAAGAGGGAAATTCCCAGGATGGCCAGTGTGGTGCCACAGAAGAGAATGATGGCAAAGTACAGATAGTGCACTCCACAGATAATTTTGGGACAGTCACCGGCAGCCAGGCAGCTTCCTGTTCCATAGGCAAACTCTGCGATCATTCGAATGAGGCCCATCACAAGTCCAATGATTAGACCCCAGAATGCTCCCTTGCACAGAAATAAAAACAAAGTGTTTAGAAATGATGACAAGCTCATTCAAGTAAGTCTTACTTATCATCTTGCCTGCTTTCTTAATTAACAGTCACAAACCAATGCTGGGGGTGGGGTGATCAGGACATGCCAAAGCAAACCGTTCCTGATTCCTCCACTGTTATGGGACTGTTTTAAGGACCGAGAGATGGCTTCCCTTGAGCACAAAGTCACCAAAGCAGAGGAAGTTGCTAATGTGTATATGGGCAGTTGTGTTGCTTTCTGTGGTCCTGAAATACCATTGCACTGTTAATCCACCAATTCTAGGACACTAATGTGTACGTTAGTCCAAGCTGAAGTTTTCCTTGACTTTTATTTATTTATTTATTTTTGAGACAGAGTCTTATTATGTTGCCCACGGTAGAGAGCTGTGACATCACAGCTCACAACAACTTCCAACTCTTGGGCTTAAGTGATTCTCTTGCCTCAGTCTCTCAAGCAGCTGGGACTACAGGCACCTGCCCCAATGACCGGCTATTTCATTGTTGTTGTTGTTGTTGTTGCAGTTGTTATTGTTGTGTAGCAGGCCCGGAACGGGTTTGAACCCTCCTGCTTCCGTGTATGTGGCCGGCGCCCCAACTGCTGAGTGATGGGCGCCGAGCCCTTGGACTTTTATTTTATAGACAGATTAAAAATTTTATGATTTATTTCATAGAATAAACAGGACTCTGAATTACATCATACAATTTGCAGAGTGGATATTAGATAGTTTTGAGAGCTCTATTAAACTCTTGACAATTG
Organism: Loris lydekkerianus; assembly: GCA_963574355.1. Taxonomy (NCBI): domain Eukaryota; kingdom Metazoa; phylum Chordata; class Mammalia; order Primates; family Lorisidae; genus Loris; species Loris lydekkerianus. The sequence goes on from CAUYPK010083220.1 coordinate 64,921, forward strand.
AAATTATTTATTTTCTCTGGGAGGTTAATGGTCTTATGTTTTAGGAAAACAGTCTTTTGTGAAGATTTAACAGGTATGAGCTTTGGATGGATGAAGACCTGAGTCTGAATCCTAGGACCCACTTACTAATTTTAGTAGAACCTCTGTAAGTTGGCCACACAAGGGGCTGTAACAAACTGGTCAATGTAAGGAGGTGTCAACATAAGGAAGTAGGCCTGCTGGTTCCTGTGGCACCTGTGTGGTTTATGGAAATTAGGTTAACTTAAGGAGGTGGCCAACCATGGAGGTTCTACTGTATTAACTAACACATGAAAAGCACATAGATATTAACCTCCCTGCATAGATTTCTCATCTGAAAATCATCATACTAAGGCTAGTACCAAGGAACAGCAAGGGAGTCAGGGTACATGGTCCACTGTAATCAATCAATCTCTGTATATATGGTAACAACACTCAACATATTTTGAGCCCTTACTAGTGTGGTAGATTTTCTTCTAAGCATTTCACATATTTAAAAAAAGGTTTTTTTTTTTTTTTAGACAAGGTCTCACTCTGTTACCCAGGCTGGAGTGCAGTGTGTGATCATAGCTCATTTTTTCAGAACTCTTGAAAAAAATTTTTTAAATAATTAACCAAGACTGGTGGTGCACACCTGTGGTCCCAGTTTCTCAGGAAGCTGAGGCGGGAGGATCCCTTGAGCCCAGGAGTTTAAGATTATAATGAGCTATGGAGGGTAAATGGTGGGACCATTCCAGTGGGTCATAGTACAAGGGTACATGTCAATTCTATTAAGTATAGAGTAGAAATGTCTTAACACAATAATTAAGTAAATGAGGTGAAGGTTGTATCAACTAGTTAGATGTGAGCATTTCAAATTGTATATAAAATCATCACATTGTACCCCATAAAGGCATTAATGTATACACGATCTATGTGTTTATGACTTAATAAAAAAATTTTTTTTTTTAGTTCTCGTAGAGACAGGGTCTCACTATGCCCAGGCTGGATATGAACTCCTGTCTCCAGCAATCCTCCTGCTTTGAGCTTCCAGTGCTGGGATTATAGGTGTGAATCATTGCACCCAGGCACTTTTCACATATTTCATCTCATTTAATCCTCACAACAATCCCATAGGGGAGATGCTATCATTACCTTCATTTCACAGATAGTGATTTGTGTAAGATCACAACACTGTTTAGTGGTATAGACATGACTCAGCTCTGGCAATCTGTTTCTCAAACTTGTGCTCCTCAGCACTGTACCATGTGTGCACGTAATAGTTCGTAAAAAATAAAAGACTACTATGAACGTGCATTTTTTTAATTATTATTTTTTTTTTTGCAGTTTTTGGCCGGGGCTGGGTTTGAACCCACCACCTCTGGCATATGGAGCTGACGCCCTAACCCTTTGAGCCACAGGAACTGCCCTGAATGTGCATTATTATTTTTATTCTTTACTAAGGGTTAGGAATTGTGACTGACCTCAACTGAAAGTGAGATGGACCATGATTTGTACAAATAGAATAGAAAGACTGCCTACGGATTCTGCAATGAAGACATTTTTTTTCTCACTCCAGCAGGGAAAAAATGCTTTCCAGTTTTCCCTCACCTGTTCATTGACTCTTCTACAGAAGATGGCGAGCATGAAGACAGCTGCAATGGGAGGCCCGAGGTAGCTAGAAATCGATTCTGTGTAATGGATCAGTTGTCCACTTTGAGATACCTCTACTAAGGGGACCCACAGGATGCTGATCACAGTTAATAGAAAGACAAATATCCTGGCAAGAAAACAAAATGATGTGAGACCTTCCACTTGATCCTGCAATCCCACCTCTAGGCATCTTCCCAGAAGGAAAAAAAAAAAAATCATTTTACCACAAGGATATTTACATAGAATATTTTTTTGCAGCTCAATTCACAATTGCAAACATGTGGTAGCAACCCAAGTGCCCATCAACCCATGAATGGATTAACAAACTGTGGTATATGTTATACCATGGAGTACTATTCAGCCTTAAGAACAGATGGAGACTTTACATCTTTTGTGTTTACTTGGGTAAGGTTGAAATATATTCTTAAAGTTTCATAAGAATGGGGAAAGAAGTCCCAGTATACTCAATAGTAGTATAAAACCAGCATATAAACAACAATACATCCACACGAAAGAAAAACACAAATACACTCTAGAGAGGGGGAGGACAGAGAGGGAAAGGAGAGGGAGGGAGGGTGATTGGCGGGGTCTCACCTAAGGTGCACAGTGTGAGGGTGTTCAGCACAACCCGTGGACTTTACCTTAGAAATGAAAACAATGTAACCTAAATATTTGTAGCCTTATGTCAACCTGAAAAAACAAAACAAAAACTGAAACAGGTTGCAGTGAGCTATGTTGATGTCACTGCAGTCTAGCTTGGGCAACAGAGCAAGACCATCTCAATAAATAACTAAATAATTATCAGAGGAAACTGTAAGAGAAAAAGTATCATTGCTGCTTTCATTGTGCTTTAGTTCTTAAATTCATTCTTTCTTTTTTAAATTAAATCATAACTGTATACATTAATGCATTTATGGGGTACAGTGTGCTGATTTTAGATACATTTTGGAATCCTTACATCAAGCTGGTTGATATAGCCTTCACCTCACTTACTTATTGTGTTAAGACATTTATACTCTACACTTACTATATTGATTTTGCCACTTTCTGGTTTTCCAAACAAAGTCAAGCTCCTTGACCTTGCAAGAACTCGTGCTGTGTTTCCTGATTATCTGCTGGTAAAATGCTGGTTAAGCAATTGCATGTTTGTAATCAGTCATAATAGCTCCATCTGTGAGGTTAAAGATCTAAAAACAGTTTAGATGTCACCACTTGATTAATGATTCTCTAATGCGATGTACATAGTATATCAATTGGAAATAAACCCACACTGTTTCTATTGACCAGTAATTATTTGTATGATAAAATAGGCTGACATTCACTTTTGTCCATTTCCTAGCTTGCAGGGAACTAAGTGTGCATAGGTTAGAATTAAAACAGCTTCTATCCTAGAGTGCAGAGTGAATTGGCAAGAAATGCTAATTTGTGCATTTTATTATGTGAATACTCTGGCAGGGAGAAAGAATTGGTTAAAATATTGGTAAGTGGTAAAAGCCTGGTGCAAGCTCCTGAGGTCTGGGAAGCATGATTCATTTGCCTTTCTAAGCCTCCCTGTTCTCTGCGTTTGTTGTGGAATATTCATTCACTAAGTGAACAAACATACCAGACTGTGCAAAAAAGTTATCATCTTTCCTTGCTCACGTGAAACAGAGAAGCAGTGGTGAGGTGGGGACAGAAATGAGCGTTTGGGTGGGAGACTGAGGTATAAATATCTCATTTAAATGCTATAAATGCTATAAAATCTCTGCATTGTTGCAACAGCCAAGTTTGGTAAACCGTGGAAAGTCTTAGCATAATGCCTAAACCATAATAAGGATTCAGTAAATTATATCCGTTAGTGTCATTGTTATCATCCTTAGAAAGCAAGTCTTGTCCCAGCTCACTCAGCTTCAGTTCTCTGTCACATGCAGGCCAAGATCCAGAGTCATTCTCTGGCTTAAACAGCCCTGCATGAGCTCTCCTCCACCCACACTCTCCCACTTGGTCTTCTTTGTCCTCAAACACACCACACATGTGACCGGAGAGGAACACAGCACTCTGGCTCCCTCCCAAGAGAGCCAGCTGCTGACTCCACACTCCTGAGGACTCTGCTCAAATGCCTCCTCCTGGGGTGGGGAGGGGGCTCACTGAGCACCTGGGTTAGGGACTCACCATTGTGCTTTTCTCCTTTAATTTTCATCACTGCATTTTTTGCCACCCAATGCAGCATACATTTATTAACTGTCTATCTTCCCCACAAAGGCATAAATTCCATGAAGCAGGAATTTTAAAAAGATCATTTTTTTAAAAATCCTTTTCTTTTTTTTTTAAAATTGTTTGGGATTCATTCAGGGTACAAAGAATTAGGTTACACTGATGGCAGTTGTTAGGTTAAGTCCCTCTTGTAATTGTGTCCTGTTCCCAAGAAGTGTGTCGTACAAAGTGACCCCCATCCTCTTCCCTCCTCCCCTCTCTCTCACTCCCTCATTCCTCCATCCCCCACTCAGGGGTCCTCAAACTTTTTAAACACGGGGCCAGTTCACTGTCCCTCAGACCGTTGGAGGGCCGGACTATAGTTTAAAAAACAAACAAACAAACTATGAACAAATTCCTATGCACACTGCACATATCTTATTTTGAAGTAAAAAAACAAAACGGGAATACAATCACACCGCCACATGTGGCCCATGAACCGTAGTTTGAGGACCCCTGATACTGTCTTCATATTAGAATTGTGTTTTGGGAGATAGTGTTAGGCCTAGGCTATAATGGAAAAATACCAGTTAAATCCTAGAAAATGTCCAGACTTCAAGCTTTCAAAGGAAATGAAATAAGTCTAGTTCACCCCTAAGATCAATGAGAAAGTACTAATTGATTTCTTGCTTCTAGTTCATTCCCAGTTTCTTGATTGGCTAACTCCCTGGGAAATAGACCAGGAGGTACTAAATTGTTCCTGGACTGGCTTTTAAATAATACCAGGTGGGGAAAAGTATTGAAACTAAGATGTATAGGGGGAAAATATTAAAACAAAGGTGTATGATGTATGTCTAACTAACCTTAAAATTCTGCTTCTGTACGATGCTGCTTGCTATCCCACCCGAATGCACCTGGACAGCCTGTGTGCCAACCAGGATGCAGACCAAGGCTTAAAACCCTGACCCCTTAAGCCCTTGGGGCTGTTCTCAAAAACCCCATGTTGGGACACTGAGGCAGTCGCCAGCCGGCTCTTCAATAAAAGAACTCTGCTATAAATTTGGTTTGTTTAGCAGTGTGGTCTTTGTGGAACTCCAGGGCACAAGAATAGTAGACATTAGGTAAGTGAGGAAGGAAGAAGAAAAATCATTAATTTATCATTCAGGAGGATATATGCGCATGTTCATAGACCTATTAGTGGGACTACTACGTGCTAGGCTCCCTGAATACCAGTTGGCACTTTCTCTGCCACAGATAACACACATGTCTTACTATTTCTTTCTTTTTTTTTTTTTTTAGAGACAGAGTCTCACTTTATTGCCCTTAATAGAGTGTCGTGGTGACACACAGCTCACAGCAACCTCCAACTGTTGGGGGCTTAGGTGATTCTCTTGCCTCAGCCTCCCGAGTAGCTGGGACTACAGATACTGTGCGCCTGCTACAATGCCTGGCAATTTTTTTGTTTCAGTTTGGCCAGGGCTGGGATTGAACCTGCCACCCTCAGTATATGGGGCCTGCTGCCCTTCCCACTGAGCCACAGGTGCCACCCACATGTCTTACTGTTTCCCTCCTCTTATAGCATTTGTCCAGAGTCAAGGTCAGGGCCAAGCCAGGCCTTTGGATTCTTCTCTCAAGTGTTATATTTGCTAAAGCTGTTACTACTCTCATCAGGAAAATGCAATCTTTTATTTATTTATTTATTTATTTATTTATTTATTATTATTAAATTATAGCTGTGTACATTAATGCGATCATGAGGCACCATACACTGGTTTCATAGACCGTTTGACACATTTTCATCACACTGGTTAACATAGCCTTCCTGGCATTTTCTTAGTTATTGTGTTAAGACATTTATATTCTACATTTAGTAAGTTTGACATGTACCCTTGTAAGATGCACCATAGGTGTGGTCTCACCAATTATCTTCCCTTTGCCCCTCCTCCCCACTCCCCCCTTCCCCCTTCC